>JAIUZE010006424.1:0-33217 GCA_022085475.1 Heliosperma pusillum | reverse complement strand
CAAACTTGTGCTAAGAGTTGTAGTTTGAAACAAGCCTGATACATCTCCAAGGTGTTTGATCAGTGCCTTGTATTGTGAGTCAAGTTATATCTGTGCTTTGCTGTGGTTAACTTGCTTGCTGTTGAGGTTAGTCTAGGGTTTTTGTGCTTTGCTGTAACACTTGAAACTGTCTCTAAAACAGTCTTGAGTCCTTTCTCTTGTGCCTTGCTGTAGAGGATTGTCTCTAAGTCATATCCCTTGAGTCTTTCAATTAAACAATTCACCCTCTCTAAAACAATATCCATTTGTTACTTGACATTGTTCTCAGTTTGAGTCAAGCTAGTCAAGTTCACTTAAAACTTGTGAACCTTAGTAGTTTACACTCCAAATTGGTTATCAGAGCTTTGGTTGAGAGTCTTAGTGAGTTCATTTTCCCTAACTACATTTAAAAACACAAAAATAGCCCAATGAGTGAAGAGAGACTATCAGGAGTAGAAGCAAGGATGGAGGATCTGGCTGGGATTGTAACCACCCTAACCAGAACCTTGGACCAGGTTATAGGCAACCATTTGCTTGCTGGAGGAAGAGGTAGAGGACGTGGAAGAGGCCAAGGAGGAGGCAGAGGAAGGCCACCTGATGATGAAGAGTATCCAGACTCAAATGACTCAACAAGAAGCAGAGCTTCCATCCACAGGAACACAGACAAGCATCTTAAGGTAGATATCCCTGAGTTTTCTGGTAGTCTTAATCCTGATGACTTGTTAGAATGGCATAGAGAAGTAGAAAGGATCTTTGAGTACAAGGGATACAATGATTCCAAGTCTTTTAAAGTAGCCATCCTTAAACTGAAAGGGTATGCTTCCCTTTGGTATGAGACTATGAAAGGGTTCAGGGCTAGGGAAGGTAAGGAACCCATCAAGTCTTGGACTAAACTGAAAAAGAAACTGTTAGACAAATTTGTTGCTAAGGATTACACCCAGGATCTGTTTATCAAGTTGTCTAAGTTGAAACAAGGAGACAAACCTGTTGAATCTTATCTGAGGGAGTTTGAACAACTCACCTTACCGTGTGATATAAATGAGAAACCTGAGCAAAGGATTGCTAGGTACTTAGAGGGTCTAGATAAGAACATTGCTAACAAGGTTAGGATGCACCCTCTGTGGTCATTTGATGATGTTGTCAACCTATCTCTGAGAATTGAGAAGATAGGGAAGACTAAGCCTGCTACACCAAAACCTGTTAGGCCTTTTCAAACCAGACCTTATAGTGTGTTTAGATCAATGGATACCCCTAAGACAGCACCCCCACCTACCTTAGACAAGGGTAAGGGCATCATGGGTCAAAAGCCAAGCACTTCATTGACTGAGAACAGAATTAGGGGCTTCCAATGTCAAGGCTATGGACATTTCAGGAAGGATTGCCCTTCTAAGAAGACCTTAACCATAATGGAAGTTGAGGCTTGGGAGAAAGAGGGTCTAGTTGAGTATGAGAGGGATGAGCCTGAGGTTGAAGAAGTGGTGAGTGAGGAAGAAGAGTCTAGTCAGGAGGCAATAGTGGCACTCCCTTACACAGGCCACAGCTTAGTCCTATGGAGAGTAATGCATTCACAACAGATACCTTTGGAGGAGGATCAAAGGTCCCTCATTTTCAGGAGCAGATGTACCATACAAGGGAGGGTTTGTAACCTTATTATAGATGGAGGTAGTTGTACCAATGTGGCTTCTGTTACTATGGTTGATAAGCTGAAGTTGAGCACGCAAGATCACCCTCACCCCTATAAGTTGAGATGGCTGAGTAAGGGAGCAGAGGTTAAGGTGGATAAGCAATGCATGGTCCCTTTCTCCATTGGCAGTGTGTACAAGGATAAAGTATTGTGTGATGTGGTTCCAATGGATGCCTGTCACTTGCTATTAGGAAGGCCATGGGAGTTTGATAAAAGCTCCATACACCAAGGAAGAAGCAATACCTATTCCTTCAAGCATGGGAGCAGGAAGGTGACATTAGCCCCCTTGCCACCACACCAGAAGAGCTATGGAAGTCCAAGTATGGCTGAGGATTTTAGTGGAGTTGTATTTCTATCTGAGTCAGCAATGGTCAAGGAGTGTAGTGAGGAGCAACCTATAGTAATGCTGCTATCAAAAGAAGTTCAGGAAGAGGAGTCTAAGGTGATCCCGGCAGATGTTAAGCCCCTCATTGATCAGTTCAAGGAAGTGTTTCCAGAGGAACTTCCTGATGGCTTACCCCCTTTGAGAGGGATTGAACACCCAATAGACCTTGTGCCAGGGTCTGTACTACCTAATAGACCAGCCTACAGATGTGATCCTAAGGCTACACAAGAGCTACAAAAGCAAGTTGGAGAGTTGATGAGTAAAGGGTTTGTAAGGGAGTCATTAAGCCCTTGTGTTGTGCCTGCATTGTTGGTTCCTAAGAAGGATGGGACTTGGAGGATGTGCATAGATAGCAGGGCTAGCAACAACATCACAGTCAAATATAGGTTCCCTATACCTAGGCTTGATGACATGTTGGATGAGCTGAGTGGCTCAAGGTTCTTTTCTAAGATTGATTTGAGGCAAGGTTACCATCAATTAAGGATCAGAGAAGGAGATGAGTGGAAGACAGCCTTCAAAACAAAGCATGGCCTTTATGAGTGGCTTGTCATGCCCTTTGGCCTGTCAAATGCCCCAAGTACCGTCATGAGATTGATGACAGAAGTGCTTAGGCCTTGCCTAGGGAGATTTGTGGTGGTATACTTTGATGATATCCTCATCTACAGCAAGAGCAAGGATGATCACTTGAGGCATCTTGAGGCTGTGTTTGAAATACTTAAGGAGAGTAAACTCTTTGGGAAGCTTGAGAAATGCACCTTCATGACTGAGGAAGTCAAGTTTCTAGGATATGTGGTATCTGGTAGGGGCATTTCAGTTGATCAAGACAAGATCATTGCAGTACAGTCTTGGCCTATCCCTAAGAACATTACAGAAGTAAGAGGGTTTCATGGCCTAGCCTCTTTCTATAGGAGGTTCATTAAAAACTTTAGCACTATTGCAGCACCCCTCACTGAATGTATGAAGAGAGGAGAGTTCACTTGGACTGAGAATGCCTTGCAGGCTTTCAAACACATGAAGAAGCTTTTGTGCAGTGCACCTATCCTCAGGTTGCCAAACTTTGATTGCCTATTTGAGGTTGAGTGTGATGCAAGTGGAGTGGGAATTGGAGCTGTCCTCATCCAAGAGAAGAAACCTGTAGCCTACTTTAGTGAAAAGCTAAGTGGTGCCAAGCTGAACTATTCTACATATGATAAAGAGTTCTATGCTCTTGTCAGAGCTCTGAGGCATTGGAGTCATTACCTAAAGCCCAAACCTTTTGTCTTACACTCTGATCATGAGGCATTGAAGTACATAGGAGGCCAGCATAAGCTCAGTCATAGGCATGCTAAGTGGGTGGAGTTCCTCCAGTCATTCACCTTTTCTAGCAAATACAAAGAGGGCAAACAAAATGTGGTGGCTGATGCTTTGTCTAGGAGGTACACTCTGCTATCAACCATGGAGCAAAGGGTTCTTGGCTTTGAGTTCATGAAGGATATGTATCAGGAAGATCCAGACTTTGCAGAAGATTGGTTAGCACAGAAAGAGGGAACAAGGACCATTGATTCACCCTACACTCTGCAAAATGGATTCTTGTTCAAAGGAAACAAGCTGTGTGTTCCCAGAGGATCTTATAGGAGTCTATTGATCAAGGAGGTACATGGAAGTGGCCTTGGAGGACACTTTGGGGTTCAGAAAACTGTGGACATACTACAAGATCAATTCCACTGGCCTAAGATGATGGGAGAAGTTCAAATAGTGCTCAGAAGGTGTGGAGTTTGTCAAAAGGCCAAGAGTTCTTTCCAAGCAGGACCTTACACTCCCCTACCAGTCCCATGTAGGCCTTGGGAGGATGTAAGTATGGATTTCATAATGGCATTACCTAGGACAGCAAGAGGGAAGGATTCTATCATGGTGGTTGTGGATAGGTTCAGTAAGATGGCACATTTCATTGCTTGCAAGAAGACTGAGGATGCTGTGAGTGTAGCAGAGCTATACCTTGATGAGGTGGTGAGGTTACATGGAGTCCCAAGGACCATTGTGTCTGACAGAGATACAAAGTTTATGAGCCATTTCTGGAGAACATTGTGGAAACTGCTTAACACTAGGTTGTTGTTTAGTACCTCCCATCATCCTCAAACTGATGGCCAAACTGAGGTGACCAACAAGACCTTGGGAAGGATCTTGAGGTGTATAGTCAGCAAATCTCTCAAGGATTGGGACTTGAAGTTGGCTCAAGCAGAGTTCTCTTTCAATAGAGCTCCATCAGCAGCCACAGGCCACTCCCCCTTTGAAGTGGTCTATGGTACTAACCCCTTAATGCCTTTGAGTTTGTCTAATGTGTGCAGGTCAGAGATCCACTATGATGCCAAGAAGAGGGTGGAACAAATGCTAAAACTCCATGAATCAGTCAGAAAACAAATTGAGAAAGCTAATGATCTATACAAGAAGAATGCCAAGGTTCCTAAGACCAAGAAAGACTTTGCACCAGGAGACCTAGTATGGATCAACCTAAGGAAAGAAAGGTTCCCTTCCAAGAGAAAGAACAAGCTAGAGCCCAGAGCAGATGGTCCTTTTCAAGTCATAGAGAAGATAGGTCTTAATGCCTACAAAATTGATCTACCAGGAGAGTATGCAGTCCATGGAACATTCAATGTGGGAGATCTTAGTCCCTTCTATGAAGACTCTGAGGGGGAGGAAGACACAGGCTTGAGGTCAAGCCCTTTTCAACCTGGGGAGGCTGCACAGGAGCTCACCCAAGGGGTTTTGATGATCAAACCACCACAAACAAGACAAGCTTGACCCCTCAGATGGAAGCTCGAGTTACAAGGTCCAAACAACAAACTATGACAAGCCAAGATCAAGCCAGGCCAAGCCACACCAATGAGGAAGGAAGTCCAGGGCTCAACAACCCATGCCAAGCCCCAACACAACCCACATTACCCACACAAGGCAGAAACAAAACCATTCAGGCCCAGGCAGACCAATTAACAAACCCTGCAGCTAGAAGGTACACCAGGGCATCCCAACCACCCCCACCATGGCCTACCATCAAGCCAACCCACTAAGCTACAAGTTTGTCCAGGACAAATCCTTTTGAAGTCTAGTAAAAACTCATGAAACAGACACCCCAAGTTAGAGTCAGCAAACCATTAAAACAGAGAAGGTACAAGACAGATTGTGGTTTCCTTTTGCTTAAGTCAACTTGTCCTCGTCCAAGGCAGGTCTTATCTAAGTTCTAATAAGAGTAGGGAGTCCCAAGGAGCAGCAACACATCCAGGCAAAGCAACAAGGCAACAAGAACAACACATTTCCATTTCAGGAAAACTCCAAAACTGCTTTATTTGCTTTTTGTTCAGTCTGTTTTTTGTGTCTTGTGTCTGTTCTTTATAGTTGTTGAGCTCGTCCTATTATGAGGCTCTTAATTAGTGTCAGTAGTAGTAGTTTGAATCCTAAGTTGGCCCTTGGATGGTCTGTACATCCAATGGCTCACAAGTTATCAGCCCCTCTATATAAAGAGGTCTTGTATGTTTGTTTCAGTTAGACTTTATGAATGAATGAATTAAACTTTGAGGAATCACTCAATTTTATCAAACTTGTGCTAAGAGCTGTAGTTTGAAACAAGCCTGATACATCTCCAAGGTGTTTGATCAGTGCCTTGTATTGTGAGTCAAGTTATATCTGTGCTTTGCTGTGGTTAACTTGCTTGCTGTTGAGGTTAGTCTAGGGTGTTTGTGCTTTGCTGTAACACATGAAACTGTCTCTAAAACCAGTCTTGAGTCCTTTCTCTTGTGCCTTGCTGGAGACGATTGTCTCCAAGTCATATCCCTTGAGTCTTTCAGTTAAACAATTCACCCTCTCTAAAACAACATCCATTTGTTACTTGACATTGTTCTCAGTTTGAGTCAAGCTAGTCAAGTTCACTTAAAACATGTGAACCTTAGTAGTTTACACTCCAGCTTGACCACTCCAGCTTGATCATGTCAAAGGCATTTCAAGAAGGTTCACCAATTCAAAAGAGAGAAGAAATAAAGACGATGTCGCAGTTGTCGGAAGATCAATCAATTAGGCGGAAGAATTCATCGCTTTACATCAAACCCTATCAACAAACCCGATTGAAGAGGTCAAGGGGGATGATGGAAGTCAAGTCAAAGCAAAGGAAGATGAAACGACAGTCAAAGGACCTGGAATACAACTTACCCGATCGGGTAAGTGGTGTACCCGATCGGGTAAGTGTGCTGCTTCGAGCATGATGCTTCAACTTCCTATTTTTGTCTTGTATGTTTAATGCTCGACCCCTTCTCCACGAAACCCTAATGCTATATATAGATGCTCCAGCCCCTCTTCTCAAAGGCATCCACACCTTACATCTCACATCCTCTTCTCTTCTCTTCTTACATTTCTCCTTAGATTAGGAGGAGGGGGAACTAGCCTCCCTTCTCTCATTTTCTTCTTCTTTAGTCTTTAGTTCTTAGTTTATTTCTGTCCTTTTCATATCAAAACATTAGCTTAGATCAATAAGAATTTCAATCTTTGTAGTCTAGTTTGTTGGGTACAAGTGTTAGAATTCAAGGATCGATCATTATGTGCAAGGGATTTCTATTATTGTTATCGCTTTCATTGTTGATCGTCACCTAGGTATTCCTACTTTATCCTTTGTTTAATGTTCTTTATTGCTTTCTATTTGATTGTTATTCTCTTTACATATTATCTTAGATTCATTTTCATGTTGTTATAATCGTCATTTCATTTCCTAGATTGTCAATTAGCGTCGTTATTATCGCCATATAAAGAGTCAAAACCAAACAAACATGTCTATCCTAGTTTTCATTGTTAATATCATCTTAGATTTAGACATCGCCATGAGTAAGTAGTCACCTTTCTAGGGTGTAGGGTCGCCATGTTAGATTGATTAAAAGATGTTAATTGGATAAAAGAAATTGTGCTTCTAAAACATTGTGTCTATGCATGTTTGGACTATAACGATAGTTAACAATTTCTGGCCGGAAATCATCGACTAAAATGGAATTCTTTTCCAAGGTAGAGATACGTGAATTGAATAGACAAAGCATGACATGGTAGATTAAGACCTAGTAAATCGCCTACAAGCCTGCTAGGCCATCGGATCTATGATTGTAATGAACACATCATTCTTACGAACTCACAATGAATTATTTGCATATCCTAAATCCAATTTCGTCAATATGTCAATCTACATGTGTGACCCTACTTCCCTAGATGCTTTCATCATTGTTAATTCATCATTAGCTTTAGTGTTTTCATTTTAGTTTGCTTTTATTTTGTTTTTATTTATGCTTTTCAATAGTTTAGAAATCAAAATCCCAAAACCCATATATTCATTAGATAAAACCCAATTGCGAGACATTTCACATTCCATAGGAAATACCATCTCCCTGAGGATCGACCCCTACTTCCCTAATTACATTAATTTGTTATTAGCCTAGTCTGGGTAATTTATCTTTGTATAGGTAATTTATCTTTGTTATTAGCACGATCACGTGTAAAACAATCTCTCCCACTGAACTCAATTTGACTTAACAATTGATCTTTATAAGTGGTGTAGCCAATTGGTTTGGTAGCCAATTGGTTTGGTAGATTCCCTATTTTGAGTTCAATAACTCAATTTGACTTAACAATTGATCTTTCAAAGCGAGAATCGAATTCTTAGCCTTTTATTATAATGATCCAATCATCATAATACTAATATGATCAATTTGAGTCGATAGAATTTATGTTATTAGTGCAATTAGAGTATAATGACAATTTTTAGAATGAAAAAGTTTCCATAAACCGAGTGACTTGGGTTGAAAACCAAGTCACTAATATCCAATTACAACTATTTGTTAATAAACGGAAATAAACAAATTTCCATTGTCAAACAAGGAAATTAAGAGTTTTCTAAAACAATGTCTCAAAATACAACCCAATAAGGAAGACAACACAAAATAAGTCAAAGCTTCCATAGGTATTTAACCATGGGTGGCTACCTTAGGTTCCCTTGAAGAGCCTTTTTAGGCTTGCTTGTCTTTGCCTTTGTCCTTGCTTGGGTGCCCTAATTACAATTAAAAAGGGTAAGAATCACAACTTGTATCTATATAGCAAAGTTGGGATCATAACATAAAGTATAGGGATGAAAATTTACCAACTGGAACAATCTTTCCAGCTTTGATATCTCCTAGATATTTTGGGCAATTCCTCTTCCAATGACCTATGCCATTACAATAATGACACTTGTCCTCGATTGAGGCACCTTTCTTAGGTTTGGGTGAGCTATTCTCAATAACTTTTCTTTTGCCTTTGTAGGTGGAGGGCTTCTTCCCCTTGAAAGCACTTTTCTTGAACTTCCCTTTACTCTTATTATTGATGTGGAGTACATCCTTGGTGGTGCTAATATTTATGCTCATGTCTCTCTCCGCTTGCACAAGCATCTTGTTCAAGTCATTAAGAGAGGTTTGCATATTTTGCATATTGTAGTTTACCCTAAACTGCACATATGCCTTGATTTTCCCCAAGGAGTGTAGTACACGGTCAATAACGAGTTGTTCGGGAATGTCAACCCCTTGCAATTTAAGAGTCTCGACATGCTCAATCAATTTTAGTACATGAGGGCTAACTTTTTGGCCCTCTATTAGATTCATGTCGAAAAATGCGGAAGCCGTCTCATATTGAATGATCCTTGGAGCTTGTGAAAACATGGTCACAAGCTTGGCATAAATATCATAGGCGGGGCTCATCTTTATGGCACTCCTTTGGAGATCGGCCTCCATGGAAAAGATCAAAACATATTTGATCGCAGCGGCTTCTTTTTGGTAAGCCTCATAGGCTCGCCTTGCGGCGGCGGTTGACCTTTCATTAGGTGTTTCGGGAGAGGCTTCGGTAAGGTAACGAAGCTTGTCGTCACCTTCCGCGGCCAAGCGGAGTTGCGCATCCTAATCGGCAAAATTAGCGCCATTCTTTTCTAACTTGCATCGATCCATAAAGGATCGAAGCCATGAAACGTTTGTGAGAGTCGGAGCGTTGGAATTTGGAGTTTCCATTGCGAATAAATAATATTGACTACAAAAATGAGATGAAGTAAATGTCAACATTTATCGAATTAAATACTTGTAAACATTTTAAACAAGTTTTAACATTTAAATAGTGACCCCTACCCAACTATTATAAATGATTCCGAGATCCAAATTCATATCAACTTGGGCACGGTGAGCCGATTCATCCCTTATTAACATAATTCGGTGGATCAACTCCTTAATCGATTCTACATTAGAACTCTCGGTTGATAATATTACTTTAATATTTATCTTAAGCCCGGAACACATGCGGCTACGGTCGTGAATACTTCTGTGGAGCTCAATCCAAATTTTGAAATAATAACATTTATTACCCCACTTACCCAACGTAACAAGTTTAGCACCCCGGTGAGCCGAGCCTACTTCCTTGTGAAATTGGGATTCATGGGTTCTATCATTTGGTAAGGCTTGATCTCAATTATTTATTATGAGAGGTCATGACAATTTATTATCTATCTCTTTTAAGTGAACTAAATCGATGAATTAACGATAATTTTAATTGACACGGTCGAATACTCGATAAAATATGCATGTCATGTTATGGCGATTTGGCAATGCATGCAAACATATTAAATAAAATGCAATCATAAAGATAAAATTCCTAGTATGGCCTTTCCTAGAATAGAAAATCATATAATCTTTTACAAATTCCGAAACCAACTCCTTTGGTCCCTTGAACTTCATAAGCACGCCTCCCAATGACACCATCACTTTCGAAACGCCTTTCCGAATGGCACCGCCTTTAGGAAACTCCGGTATTACAAATGATTACAAAATATATATTAAAATTACAATAATTTCCTATTATACATTTGTAAAATAAAATAATACAATAAAAGTGATACGAGATGACATTAAATTACAACCGAATAAATATTCCCTTACATTTTGGGCAATATCGATTAAAACTAAGGCCATACAAGGAAAAATTACATAATTCAAAATTACATAAATAAATTATGACATTCATAAAAGAAAATATGACATTCATAAAGAAAAATGCAGCATTATAATATTTATAAAACATGCTCATATTTAAATACCAAATCGCCCTATTTTACAGTTTATATCGTATATAACCCGGTTTTACGAAAATGCGTGATAATAACATTTTTAAATCACCAAACAATACTTAAATCATATTTAAGTCCAAGTTAGTTATCCCAACTAATTTAGGACTCAAAAATTAGTCATCACTCATATTTTGACAATAATTCAACTTGTTGTTTTATAATTGCTCAAAATTAGACTTTAAAATCATATTTTAATCAAATAAATCCAAATTTAATTACAATAATTTCAAAATTTGAACTTTAAAGTTTTTTACATTCTGGAACATTTCCATGACTCTAAAAATGTCAAAAATCATGGTTAAAAAGTTTGAATCGTTTTTGAGAAAAATCGGTTGCGCTTTATCGGTTTTATCAAATAAAATACATAAAGCATGTGAAACTTTATCAAATTATATTTTCAAAATTATATCAGAAATTTAGGACATTTAATAAACCAGTAAAAAATTTATCTTGACATGAAATTTAAATTAACTATATTTGCTAAATAAGTCACTATTTATGCCATTTTTACATTAAAAATTCATAAATCCTGCTAGACAAATCACATCAGTCTGAAATATTCCAGACTGACAGGCAAACATGCATGTGACAGCATACTAAAGTTTCATAGTAATATTCAAAATGGAACTATTTTTAACCATTTGACCTTAATTTATATCATTTTATCATATAAAAATAATAAATCATGAGCAATAAGTCCACTTCACACGAAATTTTACATACAGTAAGTAAAATGCATGTGTGATATTGTGTAAATATTTCATGGTCAGAAGATATGTCTAACGATTTTTAGCATTTTAAACATCATTTTACTCATTAAAATGTAATAAAAACACTAAAAATCATATTTGAGCAATATAAATTTCCATAAATCATCAAAATGACCTAAAATCATATTAGGACTAGACTATATTGACATGCAAATAACTTTGTAATATTATCCTATAAAACACAAATTACTAGTTTTCTTTAAATTACAATAACTCGAAAAAACTATAAATCGATTATGCATGAAACAACCAAAGCTCTTATACCACTTGAAGGTTTTTTAAACTCAATAATAAACATTTTTAATATCAAATTATAAATAGTTTAACCTTAAACTATTTAGATCTTATGCATGCATAACTAAAATACAAAGAAGGAAGAAGAAATTGTTAATTCCTTACATTGATTTGAACGCATTTTGGGCACAAAATACGACTCCTTCCTAATTTTTTCTTGCGCTTAAAATATGTGGAGGATGATCTTCCAAGTTCTTAGTATAAGAACACTCCTATTAGTAGCACCCAAGACTATCCTTTTTAATCTCTACTAAAATACTACACTAGTATAATAAATAAGTAGTATCCCTTAAAAATTATCTAATAACTCTTAATACTACACTAGTATATTATTAGAGGATATGAACTAAGGATTTTGTGAAAACTTCTTAAGTTTCTTTTAGTGTGAGAAAGGGAAGAAGAGAGATAAGCATACAAAAATGATATGATCTAGAACAAGATAAGAGGAAACATTTCCTCTTATCAAGCAACATGACCGGCCACCTCAAGGCATGGGGGAGGGTGAGCATGTCTCACATTTGCCTTCTCAATGTACTAGGCTTAGGGCTAGAATTAGGTGCTTAATCATTTTGTCTAATCTATATTAGATTAATAATTAGAAAGCAAATGCCTCTTTTAAAGCCTTTAAACCGGTGCACCACATATAAAATGTGTGTCCATTTTTTCTTTGTAATTTGTCATTTGTCACAAATGTGACATGTGACATGTAATATGTAATTTAGCTTATAAATAAGCATTTAACTAATTTAAATGCAATTTCATAACAAATAAATTAGGCTTAACATTTTAAGTCATATTTTATAATTATATGTAAATAAAATGGGTCATCTCATATTTGATTAATATAATCTAAAACAATTTGTAATTATAATCAACCAATTTTGCTTATCTCAAATGTTTCATAAACATAATGCTTTCTTAGTAATATAACGATTAAATTACTAAAATGAATCTTATTTAATCATATTACAATAAGATATAATTCTCACTTTAATCTTGTTCAAATTAATGGATTAATTAATCTGCATCGCTATACAATTAATTAACTTACATGATTAGAGGATTGTCCTTTAGGTGTGACCTAGAGGGATCAACTGATCACCACCGTCATACGACAGTAACGTCAAACTTAATTGAGCCAATCGTTACCGATTTATGTTGACCAGTTGACTATAATATTCATCATCCCTTTGTAATCTTATTATTGAGATTCAATTATGTGATCGCACTATTGTTGAGGACATTCACTCCAACAGTTTCAAATCATTTTCAAAACGTTTTCTGGTCATCTTTGACCATTCTTTCGAAACCCTGACTACACATGTAAGGTAGGGGTCAACTCAAGTCTAAATTCAAAGCCTAATTATGGGTTTGATTCGAAAATTTGACAGCATTTCGTTATAATAGCGATTATGCCATAGAAAAGCGTCTTGCAGAAACCGTCGCAAACTCTAAATCTAATGCTACAACAAGTTTATCCATTACACAAGGGTTCCAGAACACCGAGTTTCCTCTAAAATGAGCTACCCTAAGGGGGTTTTCGAAGCGGTTTTCGAGTCAGTGAGCATCCGTCTCATTTGTTCAAAATTCGACGAAAACAAAAAACAAGTACATGGCTATGTTCCTAACAAGGCCAATTGTTCATTCCTAGTGGCAATTTCTATAATACAAATCAAATGGAGCAAGAATCCCAATTTTTCGAGTCATTTGGGGAAGGAAACCCTACATTTTTAATCCAAAATCAATCAAATATAAGCGATTAAAGCGAGATTGAAACACATACCTCGATTTGTCATGGCTTATAGAGTAATTTGATCAATATTTTTGCAAATTTGGTTGAGTTTTGAGATTTTATTCGAGTTTTGTATGATTTCGAATGAGTAATGAATCCTTCGTCTGATCGCGTCTTTATCTCGGGAAGGAACGCAGCAATAGCTGCGCCTCTTCCAAAGGTCGCGGCTCTTGCTGCGCCCTTTCCCCAGCAGTGCTTCGCCTAAATATGAAAGTAGGTTACAAGTTCGTTACTTGTGGGCCCAAGTCTTATGCGCCTTTTCTCCGACTTCTATTTTACATAATTTTATTCATTTTCAAGATCTGTGCCTCCACTAGCTTCAAAAATGTCACATCATCTCAGCAGAGACACACTTCTTCCGGATATACAATCCGTGGGCCCATCTTTTATCATCAAGATATTGCTCGCCACAACCGAGCAGATTTTCGGAATGATTCGATCCTGACATAATCTCCCATATATCAAGTTTCAACATATGTTTCTCCAAACGAGAGTTCACTTGAAGACAGAGACAGGTCGATTCACACATTTGAACTTATCCCCAGCGGCTGGCGAGCCTCATTACGCGCCATATTCAGACGGGTGGCGAGCCTCACATCGCAACCTTATCCCAAATAAGAAGATGCCTCTGGTATGACTCCTTCTTATGGCTGGCGAGCTTTCATACGTAGTCTAACGGACTTTAGACGACCCTCCCCAATGGCCGACAAACTTTAAAATGTTCCCGACGACAGGTCCTTGATTCAGACCCCTTGAACCGCCTCGCGTCGCCATAGTGGTCAGGTTGTAATCTTCGAATGACTTGATGGCTATACTTTGACTTTTGCCTTGTCCAAGCCTCAGTCAAAGTGGGGGCTTTGTAGATACCTCGAATCTACACCTTCCGCCAACCACCCACTGATGATTGGGCAGCATGTATGGTATGCGAAACGATTTATGACAGTTTATAAGTTTATCGTCAAGTGATAGCTCAAATACTTGTCTCTACCCCTTGGTCGTCATCTACGTGCCGATACGGTCCTTTTGATAGTCATTAGAGTTTATTTGGAATCCGGGTGTAATACCGCTTCATTTTCTATAAACTGTCTTTTAAAATCGAGTCTGAACGCTCGAGAATATTCCCGATATTTTAATATTTCAAAATATATATTTCTTGGTAAAATATATCCGTATTTTATTTAGAAAGAATTCGAAATCTACCGTAATTCCATATAAGAAACGTGGAAATCTTTCTTTCAAAGTAGGAAACTGCTTGGGAAATGACGCATCGAGCGCTGCGCCTCTTCTAAGAGTCGCAGTGCCTACTGCTCCTCTTCCTCAGCTCGTTTCGCCTGTTTCCGGAATATTTTCTGGATTTCTTTCCGTGTTCGATTTATTCCAAAACTCTTCGGATTTGTTCCTATAAAAGGAGAGGTTCGTGCTCACTTTTAAGGAACGCGAGTGTTTCTTCCCTTCTCTTCTTTCTCTTTGCATTCTAGACCTTGTTTTAAGCATTTTGACATCTACCTGCTTGATCAATCGACCACGTAAGCTCAGATCCTTCTAGGTTCCCGTCACGTTTTGCATAGACCTACCAATTTGACCACTACACTTAATCAACTTAACTAATCTTTTCGTTCCTCTTACGAGGGCACTTTCTTTACATTCGAGTCGAGCTATCAGTAAAACGCAACTTAGTTAATCACGTTTCGTCAACATGTAAGTCTGAGGGTGTAATAACCCTATCTTTTGTATTTTATTTTGCACTTTATTTAATTCATGTAAGATTAATGTCGGATTTATGTCAAACCTTTTTTTAAAACCTTTTTTTATAGTCTTATTTAAATCACCTTTTTCATAGTTCGTCATAGATCCCTAATAATTCAATATTATCGGGTTTGACATCTTAGATCAAGTTTGTGTCTTTAGAGGTTAGATATGTTCATATCTAGTCTTTCAATTCGTCTTCGATATAATTTAGTGTAAATTAATTAATCCTAAACTCCTAATTCGACATAATTGACTGCTAAACTACATGTTCAACCGACATAGTCTAAGCTCACATGCTAGAATTAAATTGTGGATGTTGCATTACATGCTTATAACCGACTACATATCGAGTACATAAGAGTTTCCCTAATCATTAGTAGAGGCCGCTATCGAAGTGGGCGGGATTAAGTGTTCTATTAAAGAACTTTCTAATACGTACCCTCACCCCTTACTCCAGATCTCTGTGAACATTCGTGTTCATGGGCATCCACGAGAGTCATTCTAGACATAGAATGCTAAGGTAACGAGTTCTTGGTGTTCATGTCATTACTTTGTGTCTTGACATGGCATGAAGTATTCGAACGGTTCCAACTTCCAACAAAAGTTGGTGGCGACTCCACAAATGTTTATCACTACGCTTGTCCCTCGTTTCTCCATCTGTGGTTCCCCGTGCACCATAGTTTGGAAAGGATCGCGAATTCGTGTATCACAACATCTTTCAAGTTAAAGAGCTCAACAATAGATAGAGATCTAGACATGTACGCAGATGAATTCATGTTATTGTGAATAACGTTGAATTGAAGGAAAAAGCAATTCATAAGGTTGGAATAAATGAATACATGGTATATTCACCACCCAAGCCTTTATTGCATTTTAATATACTGCCATGAAGTATCATGGATGAAATAAACTTTGGATTATATGATATGAAGTAATAACATTGAGTTGATTGTTCATATATGATAATCTCATTTATCGTTTGAGTTTCTAAAACTCGTTTTTGTGCGTTGTTATATCCAAATAGGTTGTGGTGACAACTTTGAACCCTATTAAAGTGAATTGGATTAACATAAGCATTGGCCCCTAGTTGCTTATATGAGGTGACATCTCGAAGTGAATGGAATGTGATGCGATTGATGGCAAGTTCAAGTGCCACAGGATCATATGGCATGACCGATCGATCACATAGGCAGACCGCTTATAGAATTCTGGCAGTTCTTGTAGCCTGGTCGTGGCAAGAGCTAATATAGTATTCTTTTTTAGTCAATTCTTTGACTAAAGATTGTTCGCCTAAGGTGGCACAGTTTCAGAGTGACTTTGTGCTCTACGACCTTCGTAACTGGGGTCAAATGGGCATCTTTTGGGTCATGATGAACTGTGGCTATTCGAAGGGAATGGTGCGATAGGAATTGTCCACCCCTTGTTAGGGTTGTTTTAAAATCTCAAGGACACTCGAGGAGTAGTAAGATGAAAATGCGTGGCCACGCTCGGAAGGGATCTATGGTAGATAATTTCGGTCAGATAGTTACTCTCTAGATCGAGGAAACCACTCTTGATATGATCGAAGGCAAATACGACCTGCAAGACACCTTGCGTTGAGTGGGAGATAGTAATAGGACAAGAGAATTGGTGACGCACACTTGTCTCGGACAAGTGCGAGATTGTTGGAGTAAGTGTATGTCCTCAGCAATAGTGCGATCATATAATTAGATCTAAAGAATAAGAGTAAAAAGGGATGACAAATATTATAGTCAATTGGTCAACATTAATTGGTAACGATTGGCTCACTTTAGTTTGACGTTATTGTCGTATGACGGTGGTGATCAGTTGATCCCTTGAGGTCACACCTAAAGGACAATCCCCTAATTATGTTAGTTAATTAATTGTATAGTGATACAGATTAATTAATCCCTTGAATTTAACTAACTTTATAATATAAGTGAGAAATATATCTTATTGTAATATGTTTAAATAAAATTCATTTTTGGTAATTTAATTGTTATATTACTAAGAATGCATTATGTTTATGAAACATTTGAGATAAGCAAAATTAGTTGATTATAATTACAATTTGTTGTAGATAATATTAACCAAATATGAGATGACTCATTTTATTTACATGTAATTATAAAATGTGACTTAAAATGTTAAGTCTAATTTATTTGTTATGAAATTGCATTTAAATTGGTTAAATGTACATTTATAAGCTAAATTACATGGTACATGTCACATGTCACATATGTGACAAATTACAAATTACAAAAAAAATAAAATGGACTCCATGTTACATGAGTAAACCAGTTTTATGAGTAAGTTTTAGGGTAATTGTGATTGTTATTTTAATTGTTAAAAACACAATCATAATGCCTAGACACCTATACCATAGTCTAATGCTTTGTTAAGAACAAAATGAAAAGGACAACACACCACCCATGTGGTGGTGTGGCCGGTTTGAAAAAGCAAAGAAGAGGACTTGTCTTTCCTCTTATAATATGCCATTACATCTCACAATTGCATGTGAAGCTTACCTCTCATTATTTCCTCTTTCTCACACTACAAAACTTAAGAAGTTCTTCAAAACTTGAAGTTCATATATTCTAATAAGATTACTAGTGTAGTAATAGAGTTATTAGATTTATTTTAAGGGCTTCTTTTATACTAGTGTAGTATTTAGAAGAGATTCAGGGTTGTCTTGATGCTACTAATAGGAGTGTTCTTATACTAAGGACTTGGAGATCATCCTCATATTCATAGCTCATGAACAATATTTAAAAGGAGTTCAAATATTGTGCCCATTTATTCATACTCAATGTAAGAAATTGTTCTTTATTTATCCTTTGTTATGCATGCATAAGATCCACTTAGTTTAAGAGTAAACTATTTATAAAATGATATTAGAAATGTCTAATATTGAGTTTAAGAAAAGTAAAAAGATATGATGAGGATTGGGCTAGTACTTTGTGTTCAGGATTTTCGGATGATTATAGGATGTGTTAGGAATGATTGGTTGTTGGAATTAAGGTATAATTTGCGGTATTGGTGTTCGAGAGCTGATCGTTCTTGGTAAGCGAGATGATGGAAACAAGGGAAAAGGTAAAGGATTAATGATGAAGTGGGTTAAAAGGAATAACATCGGTTTCGAGAATAATTGGTTATCACATAGCGGTGGTATCTTTATTCGTGGAATATTTAGAGTGTATTGCAATTGGTTGATAAATTTAGTGATTGTTGTTTGGTTGTGGTTTTGAGGTATTATTGTAGGCTTGGATGTTGATTTGTAATAGTAGTTATTTGGGAAGATTAGTTTTGGGCAATGTGAATGAATTGAGACTATATGGGTATGGTGGTAAACATGGATGATTGTGATAGTGTTAATGGTTTTGAGTAGGTGCGAATTTTGAGGACGGAGTTCATTTTAAGAGAGGTAGATTGTAACATCACTTGTTGTTAAGCATATGAATTGTGATGAGTTGTAGATTTATTAATGTTGGGTGTGGTGATGCGTTGGTTTTCATGGTGTACTTGTAATAATGTAATGGAATGTTCTAGGTGAAATGATATGTGTGCTATGAGATGTTATGGGTACTTCATGTTGCCTTTAGTGTTTTGGCATTAATGGTAAATTGGCATAATGGTTTTAACGCAATATTGGAGGATTTTCTAGAGATGTTTTGAGTTTTGATGGCATAGCTGGGTGGGTTCGGTATTTTTCAAAGAAGAGTTTTGGTAAAAGTTATTAGAATTGGGAACTCTTCTATGGATTGTTGGGTGTTGTCGTTGACATGTTGGAATTTGGGTGATAGTGTTTGACGGTGTTAGTGCGCATATCTGGTGATGGAATCTCAATTTGGTAAGTGTTGATGTGTGACATTGTAGGAATCTTGAAATCACTACAAGAGAAATCTCGTTTCGCAACGGAAAAGTCCGTCGCAAAACATGGTCTTTCTGTCGCCAAAAATAGTTTTGCGACGGATTATGTCCGTCGCACATTTTCGTCGCAAACAGTAGTTTCGGCGACGGATTAATCCTTCGCATCTTATCTGCGACGGAATATCCGTCGCCAATCGAAATAGCGACAGATGGCAGGTGGCAGTAAAGTCAAACAATAAATCAAGTTTTGCGACAGAAATTCCGTCGCAACCGTTGACTGACTGTTTGACTTGACTGCCACCTGTCTAGTCAAGTCCAAGAAATAGTCAACTTTTGCGACGGAAATTCCGTCGCAAAAGTTGACTATTTCTTGGACTTGACTAGACAGGTGGCAGTCACTTAGTCATACATTTACAAAAAGTAGTTTCAACTAATATAAGAATTAGAAATAATCTTATTCATCATCACTACTTGTTTTTGGTATTCGGAAATGTTGTATTTAATAAGATAGTCTATAAAATCTTCTTCTTCCTCTTTATCTTCTGCTCCGTCTATTTCCGTCACAAAAGTTGACTATTTCTTGGACTTGAATAGACAGGTAGCAGTCAATTAGTCATACATTTACATAAAGTAGTTTCAACTAATATAAGACTTAGAAATAATCTTATTCATCATCACTACTTGTTTTTGGTATTCGGAAATGCTGTATTTAAAAAGAGAGTCTATAAAATCTTCTTCTTCCTCTTTATCTTCCTCTTTATCTTCTGCTCCGTCTTCCTTCCGCTTCTCCTCCTCCTTCTCCTCCTCTTCTACCTTCTCCTCATTATTGTCCTCTATTTGCATTTCTTTTTCCACCTCCTCTATAAATTCGTTATCATCTACCACTTCAATTATTGATAGTAGTGTCTCACTACTAATAGCATCTTCTTGAAACACAGATTCGACAATAGGAGCATCAACATACGATCTGGCTTTAGTTTTGAATACTGCTGACCACTTATCTTTATCTCTTTTGATATTTGGATATGAAGTATAATAAACTTGTTCCACTTGATACGCCAACACAAATGGATCGTATTTCGGAAATTTTCTTCTTCGATTAACATCCACAAGTTTATAAGCCTTATGCATTTGCATTCCTTTATCAGAATTATCTATCCAATCACATTTGAATAAAATAACATTATATGTGCTTTTTTCGCTTGTGTACGACAATTCAACAACTTCATTGAGTGTTCCATAGTAGTCAGCTCCCTTAATCGAACTTACACATACTCCATTATTAATTGTAGATTTTTCCAAATCTGGCCCATCTTTGAAAGTGCGAAATTTGTATCCATTAATGAAATAACGTTTCCATGTTCGCACCCTTTTCGAAGGACTTTGTGCTAAGGCAATGAGAACTGTATCTTTTAAGTTGTTTACCTATCATTGTTAAATTATTATCAAATTAAAATACCTTCAGATATAATTAAAAAAAAAAAGAGTAATATGGTGTTAGTATGCAGTATGTACTTACTTGACCTCTAAACCACTGGGGAAATCTTGTGTCAAATTTGTTCCAAATATGCTGGGCAGTGAGAAATTGGGGATATTCTGTTTTGATATAATTTTCAAACATCCTATATTCATTATAAATAATGTCGAATTAAGTAATAGTTTTTACATGTTGTTATAATTCTTAATAATTAAAGTTCCAAAGATCGATTTTTTACTTACACTTCGTTATGCTTCAATTCATCTAAATCACAGTTAGATAAAACATATAAGTGTGCACGTTCATATTCGTTGTCTTCTAAAAATCTTTCACGACACTTTCCAGAACTAATACCCCCGTGATCTTGAAAAATATCGGGTAAGGTAGAATACTTAGGCTCTTTCAAGCCTACGTCGAGATCCTTGGCTTTTGTGTCTACGTTCTCTTCAAAATAAAAGGAACAAAAAATGGAAATTTCTTCAAGCAAATACGCGTTGCATATAGAACCTTCAACACGCGCTTTATTTCCAATCTTTTTTTTCAAATGATTTAAGAACCTATAAAAAATTTGGTTAAGATCGAATGAATTTAAAGTAAGTAATTAAATTGGATAATTGTGGAATTAATTACCTCTCAAAAGGATATATCCACCTATATTGCACTGGACCACCCATTTTCAGTTCATACGGCAAATGAATTGGTAAATGCTCCATTAAGTTAAAAAAAAGAAGGTGGAAATATCTTCTGTAGCTTGCAAATGATTTCGGAAATGTTATTCTTGAGATTAGTCATTTTTTCAACTTGTATCGATGAAGTACACAAATCTCTGAAAAATTGGCTAATCTCAGTTATTGCATTCCACTCATTCTTCAGGAGAAGGTGCATTAAAGCCATTGGAAGTAAACGCTCCATAAACACGTGACAATCATGACTTTTCAATCCATGTAGTTTCAACTCGTGTTTATCAACACATCTACGTACTCAGATATGAAGCATAACCGTCCGGAAATCTCAAATTGCATATCCAATCACACAACACCTTCTTTTGTTCTTTATTCAAAATGAATGAATCCATTTTTCGCTGTTTAGAACAAACTGTCAACATGTCCTCTTGTGCATGTGGGGTAAACTTTGTCTTTTTTTTCACATCCATCACCGTGTGAATCAGTTGCTCGAAAACGTTTTTCTCGATATGCATTACATCAAGGTTATGACGAATTAATAGTGTTCTCCAATAAGGAAGCTCCCAAAAAATGCTTTGTTTCCACCACCCGATTTGAGAAACTTTTAACGAGTTCAATTCATCTTTACTTGCATCCACAATTTTGGGCAAATGCTTCACACAATCCCACACTTCTTCACCCGTTAATCTCGTAGCAGGAAAATCTTTCTCTACTCGCCCTTTTCGAAAATTCACTTTATCTTTGCGGAAAACATGATCAGGTTGTAAAAACTGTCTATGACAATCAAACCAACTCCATTTTCTACTTTTATAAAGCCAAAACGACTTAGTCTCCTTCTCCATACAATATGGACACTCATGTTCACCAGCAGTTGAAGGACCGGATACAAGTAATGATAGAAACATAAACTGTCTTTTCATACATAGCCAAGGTGGTAAATTGTATGGAGTGAGCATTACCGGCCAGCAGGAGTACGACTTTCCGTATTGACCGAAAGGTGCGAAACCATCGGTACAAAGACCAAGTCGAACATTTCGAGGCTCGCTTGCAAAAGAAGGATGAAGGCGAACAAGATGTTTCCAAGCCTCGCCATCACTTGGATGAGACATTATCCCGCTGACACGTGGAATTTCATGACGCCATCGCATCTCTGCCGCAATTAGTTTTGTGGCATAAAGTCGTTGCAAACGCGGTCCTATTGGGAAATAAGTTAAGATATTTTTCCCAACCCTTTTGTCATTTGCATTCTTTTGTTTTTTATATCGATCTCTACCACATTTTCTACACTTATCGAGAAGACTATCATCCTCCCAAAACAACATACATCCTTATTCACACGCATCTATCTTTTCATAAGGGAGTTGAAGAGCTTTAAGAATATTTTTGGTTTCATAGAAGTTACGCGTCATAACATGATTTTCGGGAATAATGTCCCATATAAATGACGCGATACCATCTACACATTTGTGGGGTAGATTGTATTCACATTTCAAAGTTACCAACCGTGAAGCTGACTGCAACAAAGAGAGACGACTCCCCTCATACACCGTTTTATTGGCATGTTCCAACATTTTGAAAAAGGCTATTACATTAGGATTTGGAGATTCATCAACCGCTTCGGCGTCAACATTTTCTATTCTAATTTGATTAATGTTGTCGCGCAACGCATCCTCCACCATATCCCTATAAGGATTGTCAGACCTCTCCTCAATGGGAAAATTCTCACCATGACACGCCCAATCATAATAGTCATCGCAAAAGCCCCAAAGCCCTAGGTGTTTTCGTACTTCTTGTTCGGCTAAAAAATTTCTATTTCTACACTTTACACACGGGCACCTAATTTCTTTACATCTACCGTAATCTTCTTGTTTCTTAACATAATTAATGAATTCATTAACGCCAATTACAAACTCGTGCCTTAATTTTTTATTACAATCCAATCTTTCATACATCCACGCCCGTTGTACTCTTTTCATTTCAAATCTACATACACATTTATAATTATTATGATCGACTTAAATTAATATACAAAACAATAAGAACAAGAACTAAAAGTGTACTAATAGCAACAACAATAACAACAACAACAACAACAACAACAACAACAACAACAACAACAACAACAACAACAACAACAACAACAACAACAACAACAACAACAACAACAACAACAACAACAACAACAACAACAACAACAACAACAACAACAACAACAACAACAACAACAACAACAACAACAACAACAACAACAACAACAACAACAACAACAACAACAACAACAACAACAACAACAACAACAACAACAACAACAACAACAACAACAACAACAACAACAACAACAACAACAACAACAACAACAACAACAACAACAACAACAACAACAACAACAACAAAACAACAACAACAACAACAACAACAACAACAACAACAACAACAACAACAACAACAACAACAACAACAACAACAACAACAACAACAACAACAACAACAACAACAACAACAACAACAACAACAACAACAACAACAACAAACAACAACAACAACAAACAACAACAACAACAACAACAACAACAACAACAACAACAACAACAACAACAACAACAACAACAACAACAACAACAACAACAACAACACAACAACAACAACAACCTCCAACCTCCAACAACAACAACAACAACAATAACAACAACAATAATAACAACCACAACTATCTAACATTTTCAACCTGCAAAAAAAACAATATTTCGAGCTCATAGGGTCCTTATATCTCCAACCTAAACCCATCTTTGAATCTTTCATACCATTAGTAAATACTAATCATTTAATTATTTGTTATGAGACAAAAATTCGGCAGCAGTTCCCTACAGTTCTCCAAGTACACAATATTGAATGACTTGTCACTCATACATATGTATTCAGAGAAAATTAAAGAAACTGTCAACCAAACTTAATCGTCAAATAACAATTAAAAAAATAATTATTATTTACCACCTAAATGGCATGAAAGATTCAAAGACAGTCCCAAAACGGGGACTATTCAAAAATACACCTAATGTATAATTCTTGAACGGGTACTAGGTCTATCATATATGAACAACACAGTTAATCAATAATAATAATACTAACATAAATTATACTAACATATCATTAACTTGTTTAATAGTACACTAATTAAGCTTAAAAAATACTTAATTAAACTAAAAACAATTTAAAGGAGGAATGAGAGGTGGGGTGGGGCCAGTAGGGGGTGGGGCCAGCAGGAAGAGGTGGCGCCGGCAGGGGTGGTGGTGGCCACCAGTGGGAGAGGAGAAAGAGGGGGAAGGGGAAAAGGAGAGAAGAAAGAGGGGGAAGGGCAAGGGGAAGGGCAAGGGGATGGGGGAAAGGAGGAAGGGGAAGGGGAAGGGGAAGGGGAAGGGGCGGGTGGGGTGGGGTGGGGCCAGCAGGAGGAGGTGGCGCCGGCAGGGGGTGGTGGCGGCCACCACTGGGAGAGGAGAAAGATGGGGAAGGGGAAAAGGAGAGAACAAATAGGGGGACGGGAAGGGGTGGGTGGGGTGTTGCCGACGGTCGTCGGCCACCCGGGGGAGGCGCCGGAGGCCAGTGGTGGATAGATCTCGAAAAGAGGAAGGGGGAAAAGGAGAGGGAGAGAGAGGGGGTGGTGTACCTGGTTGTTCTGGGAGAGAGAAAGTCGGTCGACGGTGTTGAGGTGGCTCCGGTGGTCTGGGGGTGGCGGAGTATTTGGTGTTGCAAATCGCCGGTAGGGAACACGGGGAACACGGTTGTTTTTTATTTATTGGATTTGGTAAAGTAACACGCGGAAGGAAGACAGCGCGCTGTTTATACTAAAAAAACCTACGACGGAATTTCCGTCACAATTCTGTCGCAGGATAACTTGCCACCTGTCCTGCGCAGATAGAATATTTATGTCACCTTGCGACGGAATTTCCGTCGCTACTTCCGTCGCAGATTTGCAATTTTGCGACGGACTGTGACGGAATTTCCGTCGCAACCTTTCCCGCCATGTTAAATGTGTAGGTGCCATGACTTAAAACACTGCTACGGAATTTCCGTCGCAAGTTTGAATTTCCGTCGCAATGTCTATTTTACTACGATATTTATGTCCATCGCAAATAATCCGTCGCTAATGAAGCATTTTCTTGTAGTGAATCATGATGTTGTATCGGATTATGTTAGGTTGTGTGACGGATTGGTGGGTGCCTTTGGTACTTGTGGTGGTAGTGTTCGCTCGGTGGTTTGGGTTTCTCTTGTGGTGATGCGGGTGTGAACTTCGAGGACGAAGTTTTTTTTAGGGGGGGAGAGATTGTAAGAATCGTGTCTTTGGATTGTTAATCAGTCGAGTTTAAAGTGTACTCGACCCAGTATGGGAGGCACTTGATTGAGTTCAGTTGCTACTCGGTTGAGTGGGTAGTGTACTCGGTCGAGTGGAAGTGTACTCGGCCGGGTAGTTAGTACCCATTCGAGTGTTTGGTTACTCGGTCGAGTGACCTGTTACGGGAAGTTCCTCTTTGTGTGCAGTTGGTCGAGTGCCTATGGCAGTTGGTCGACAAAGTGGTACTCGGTCAAGTGGTATGTTACTCGACTGAGTAATGTTCGAAATCGCTGATTCTTATTTTAATATTCCGCATGAGATCTACTTATTATTAAAGGCTTTTCTCTCTCTTATTTCCTCATAAATCTGCATTTCATTTTGATATTCCTCCATTCAATCTCAAACACAACATTTTATTTTTTTGCACTATTCATATATGAAGAGAATCTTCAATTTTCTGATCAATATATAAGAGAAAATACAGCCATGTGGGATCTTGTTTGATTCGCCTTTATATGTACTATAAGTATCAAACTTTTATATTTATGTATGATGTAAAAATCAAGATATTAACATCACAATTTGTGCATTGGAAAACGTGTAAAAGAGAAATGGTGTGTTTGAGATTGAATGGAGGGAGTATCTCTCTAGTTAATCCTTAATTAGGTCATAGTTACTCCTTAATCTTTCCTTGAATTTGGTGTGGAATTCATCCTTCTAGATCGTATCTTCATCTTAATCTTGTGAATTCATTTCATCAACTTTTAAGTTAGGGTTTAGAGAAATTAGTATGAGATTAGCTATTAGATTGATTATTTGGTTGTGGACTTGTGGTTATGTTATTAGATTCGTTTATATTAATTAAAATAGATTATCTTGATTATCTTGCGTTAGATTATTGATGTTAGAGTATAATTGCGGGAAATTGATATAGCTGATAGTATTGATGTTGTTTGACCTAAAATTGGGGGGCAATGTTGTAGATTATAGTTTATTGATTATTATTGTAGGAAATGTGTGAATTAGTAATAATTATAATATTATTGACGTGTAGGTTGATCTTGTGGGGGAAGAAGAGTCTTAACTTCATATTTCTTGAACTTGTTGATGATTCATATACTTGGACTGCCATTGTTAATGATTTATGTGCTCGGATTGCCATTGTTATTGACTCTTGTGTTGGATAACCATTGTTGGCGATGATTATGCTTGGTTTTCTTTGAGGTAGGTGAATCCTACTCAGTTGATGTATATGTGATTGATTGATTGGTGTGTATTGTGATATGGTTGTGGCATGTTGATTGGAATTTGGTGATGAGATCGTGTTCACTGCGGTCACAATGTTTGGTGGTATTTTAAATGGAGCGATAGCGGGATACCGGCTTCATAGACTATGTGGGTCCCTCTTCATGGTCCCGCCATGGAAGAGATAGTGCACCTGGTAATGACCTAGGTCTGGGGGTGACCTAATGTGGTAGAGCCCATTGTGTCTACGGCGTTCCCTGGACACGGCGGTGTGCTATTTGATGGCACCGCAATTGTTATTTTTGGTGCGCTACTTAATGACATCGGAGTTGTGTGATGATTTTATTATGATATCTATTGTAATTAATTATGTATATGTTGACTAATTGTGTGTTGGAATTGTTTTTTAACTCTACCGTGATCCATACGATATCTCCGGCGTACGGTAAGTAGTTGTCTAGTAGGTATTTGATTGATGATGCATTCTTGTAGGACTCATGATGGTGTGCTTGGACGCAGACGATACTCGAGTTCTAGTGATTAGTTGAGTCTTTGGACTTTAGTTCTTGATTCTTCTTTCCGAGTTGTAATTCGATTTGAGTTTTGAATTGTATCTTTTGTTTCATCTAATAAATTAACTTAATTGTTTGGGATTGACGTCAAGATATGTACTACCTCGAAAAACCGAGATGGTAGCACGTCCATTTACCTTGGCCGATAAATGGGGGTGTTAGATGACTATTTCAAGACATTACTTTAATCATTTCAAATATTCTCATTCCGCTATAAATAGATAACTCACCTCTTCATATTTGCAAGACTTTCCAGAGCACAAACACATCTTCTTGCAAAATTGTTTTCAAAGGTTTCTAAACTCTTAAACTTTGCAAAATCTTTCAAAGTCTTCAAAAGTCACATACATGACAGTTGTTGCCTTAGGTATAGTACTTTCTTATCTAGAATTGTTAGATCTAATTTGATTCACCTCCAGTTATTTATAAGAACAAGTCAAGGAATTTGATCTTGTAACTTTCGTAGATAAAGAGTTGAGTATGAGACGGAGTAGTCTTAAGCTCACTTCGCAACCGAAGTAAGTTGTTTGTCTCTTTATTGTAAGGGTATTAAGTAGTCAGTAGATCAGTTAATTACATCAATTAGAAAAAGATTGGATGTAGGCCCTTAGAGATTTGACCGAACCAATTCTTATTTCCGGTGCAATTCGCATTTACTTGTTTATCTAGTTCTTTAAAAACCAACATCTTGAATAGTGTCAGCTTTGTTCGGTAACTTTAACATCACTTGCTAAGACGAACAAGTAGCAGTCCGATCAACTGTCACATTGAACTTACAGCACTTCCTTAGTTATTTTGAAACATTTTTAATACGACAATTTATTTGATATATCCAATTAACTCTTTGCTTGAGAAAAACTTTTCTTTAATAAATAAAGACTAAATTGAAATTTTTAAAAGTATTACATAATTCACCCCCTCCCCTTCTTAGGTACTTGGAATCCAAACCCTTTAATTGGTATAGGGCCGACGGTTCGGCTTGGGGCGCAAGGTGTGATCTAGTGACGGTGCTCGAGATGACGCGGAGCAGCATCGTAATTGCGTAGTAGCACCATTGTTGGACTCTCACCTTCGGTTGACCAGATATGCGGAGTAGCATAGTTGGCTGGCCTGGTGCAAGGTTGCATCGGGTTCAGAGTAGCGCTAAGTGAGGGGGAGTTTTGTCACACACATGTGAAAGGAGTGATTGTTGAGGTCTCTTCCAAATGTGTGGGGGGGGGACATTGTCCCCCATCAGTAGAAAAATGGTGAAGGGATTATCTTATAAGTGAGTAGGATACTCCTCTTATCACTGGAACCTCACTTGCTTCTGGGCCAGTCTCATGTACCTAACTTTATAAGCCCGTTGTGGAGGACTCGACACTTTGTATGTGCCATTGATCGTGAAAATGTGTCTTGAATTGTTTGGATTATGTGTCTCGTGTCTCCCTTACTTAATGTCGTTATTGTCAAAGTATTGTGAGTCACATTGGTTTGGTTGTTCTTTTGTATATGCTTCCCCCTTTCCAACTATTTGATCAGATCGACACTATAGGGTGAGATGCAAACCACCTAGTATCAATATGATTGGCGATAGTTGCCTTGCTTAATCTTGATGATTATTGTTACTATTTTTTCTATTTGTACTCACATGATTCATATATGTTGGGCTATTTATTATGTCATTGTCTTATTTCTATCTATGATTGAGTGATGTATTAACTATTCTTTGCACATATGTTATGGATCTAATTGACTTACTTATGTTAGAATAATAAGCTTGTATAATTGTTTTTTATGTGTGTTTTAATTTAATATAGCTGGGAGAACCCCAAATTACTCCTCACTGACAGTGACATTCATTTTTAATGAATGAACAGGTTTCAGGTTGTTCCTTAATTGTGGTTTCGACGGGTGAGGTAGCTAGCGTTGTACTTACGACGATTGACCTTCATGTTGTAGTTTTATAGTAGTACTTTATTATCATAGTAGTGCTCATAATGTACCTTGCCCTCCTCTTTCTATCTCGATGCTTCTTCCTCTTGTAGTTTCTCATCTCATTGTAAATTAAGACAAGTACTATCCGTTTTAATCTTAAGACGGGTCAAATATATACCAAATCACCTTCTTATTGCGTAGGAAATACAAATTTTTTTATCTTTATTACCACTATGTAGTAATATTTGATCTATCTTAAACTTAAGATGAATAATACTTATTTTAGGCAATACTTACTATTCTTTGTAAGATTCCAATAGACGCAATCTAGAGAATATCCAGAAGGAATTATAGACTTATAATGTGTAACACCCCCGATTTTATAATCACGGGTATTTAATAAAGTTGTTAAATTTATAAAATTATCTTTTACTTTTATCGATTAAAATATTTTAAATCGATGATTTATGTTTTCGTAGCTTTATATTAATGTTAAATTGAATTTAGTCTAGTTGGGTAGAAACCGTCGCATTTCAGCCCGTTATGAGCCCGTTATCGGACTATACTCGGAAATCTGAGTGGGTATTACCCACCTTGAATATTAAGCCTATTATTACCCACCTTCTAAAAACAAACCACCACAAATCTCCACTTCTCTCCTAAAATTTTAGCACACTTCATCTCTTTCCTCAACCACCAAAAACTCCATTAAGGCTCCATGTTAAGACGGATGTCATTTCTTCGTCTCTCAATGAAACTTGACGAGTTCTATATCAATCTTCTTCTCTCATTCTCCTCTTCCTTTTCATACCATAAAATATCTCTTTCCTCCGACTTTTTATAAAACCATTTTTCTAGATATAAACTTAAGACGGGCATAACTTCTTCGTTTCTTAACCGAATTCAATTCCGTTTAATGTTTCGGAATCCTCTCACCGTCCTCTTTCTTTCTAGCTAATAAAAGATCAAAACTTTTAACCGTCTTTTAAGACTGATTTTCCAGAATTTCGGTCATTCCTTCTAGTCTTGTTATTTGTCGGAATAAGATGTATTTTGAAGATTTTTGATCAAGGAATTCGTGTGGGTTGACAGTTAGCTTGGGAATTGAAGATTTAAAGTGCTAATCGAGGTAACGTAGACGGGTTACTTGGTATAACATTTTATGTGGTTTTCTATGTGTTTTAGAGTAACCTTGATGATAAAGATGATACCTTTAGTTTATGCTAGTATGAATCCATGACTATTATGTGTTCACTTGTTGAATTCCATCTTATATGTTTTAATTTATGGAAATTTGGTAGTATTGATAAAGAAATACCTTCTTATGCTTAAACATGAGTCTAATGTCTTAAATGATTGTCTAATCTTGCTTTGGATATCATGAGTGGTGTTATGATGCTCACATGTTGTATCAAATGGTGTTTGTGATGATTCATATTGGTTAATGAAAATGGGTTTAAGTTTAATTGGCTTAAAGATGGTAAAAAGATGATTTCCGGACTAGAGGAGTCCCAGCCAGCCCACCAGCCGTCGGCCCTCCGACCTGCTGGGAACCTCCTGAAGTGAAAGTTGGAATTTTGACAAAAATGGGACAAGGGAAGTCCCAGTCGGCCGACCGGCTGGGAGTCCCATGTTGTGTTGAGTTTAAATAGTTAGCCTGAACTCCCAGCCGGCCGACTGGCTGGGAGCCCCTAGTGTTTGGTAGGTTTTTGTGTTGAGGAAAGAACTCCCAGCTGGCCCAACGGCCGCCGGTCAGCCTGACCGGCTGGGAGTCCCTGTAAATGAAAGTGGGTTTTGTTGTTGTTGTTGGGTGCCCACCCGGCCCCCCAGCCGCCGGTCTGCCTGACCGGCTGGAACCCCCTGTAAGCCTTCCTTTTTCCTCTTCTCTTATATCTTCAAATGTATCGATCTTTATGGTTAGTTTATATTATAATCTCATGGAATGACATTGTATAATCATGTATAGACTATTTTATACCTAACATGCCTTTCTTACATGTTTAGTGACGGTTCTTTGATATTTCCCATACTTGAGTCATGTACGTCTTAAGTAGTCGGTCGAGTCTTGGTTGTAGGTTGTTATTAAACTCTCATTTCCCATTTGTACCTTTATACTCGTTAGACTTTATTTCAGAGAGATAGAGGTACATTCCATTGATATGTTAGTGGGGATATGACGACGTTATTGGGAGGTGAACGCATAGCGTTGATCGACCCGACCGTCAAATGTTGTATCCTTGCGAGGTGGTGTCATTGCATGTAGCGTACTTGCTTGTTTGTTCTTGACCTCATATCCGTGCGGGTTTAGCTAGAGGATGATGCTTGTACTCTTTCCGCCTCTTTCGTGCGGGTTTAGCCGAATATGGGGTACTCGCTTCCGGGTGGGTTTAGCCGGAGGATCGATTCTTGGATGCGAGGGTTTATCGCATGTCGAATTGGGAGGGTTTATCCCGAGAGTCTGGCTAGATTTAGACTAGGACTTCCTTATTGTTGTCGTCCTACCGGGAGGATTAGAGTCTTGAGTATACGACACGTTTATCGTATACGGTTTAGGGAAACGTTGATCCCGTGGACTAGTTCGTCTTGTCTTGCAAAGTACAGATGCTAGTGTGTGTCATTTACTGTGAGAGTGTGTTTGGTTATAAGTTTGATGGTATGTTGGCTTGTATACTTGGATTACCGGATACTTATGATTGGTCTGATTGTCGAGTCCCCACCCTTCTCAAGTATATGCCGCTAATAAGGAGATGTAAGCCCTTAGTGTTTCATATGGTTGCGAAGGGGAGTCTTCCCCGAGTCTTGTATTGCATGATGATGATGATGGATGAGTCACACAGTTGTATAGTTGTGATCTGCTATTATTGTAATGTTATTCCTATATCCGGCATGATATGTACGTATGCATGATGGAACATGATTTTATGTTTTCTTATGTGCGTTTTGATCTGATATGGCTGGGAGAACCCCGAGTTACTCCTCGTTGACTGTGGCATTCATGCTTCATGAATGAACAGGTTGCAGGTTGGTGTTGCATGAGGTATGACAAGTGAGCTAGCGAGCGGTGTACTTACAGTGATTCACCTTAACGTTTTAGTTTATATTAGTTTATTATCTTAATTGTGTATTTATCAAGGGATCGGTGTCCCTTTTATTTATTTAAGTCACAATTTGTACAAACGATTTAGTAAACTAAGTTTTGGTTTTATAATGTAGTGACATTCGCGGTTTTGCTTTTAAAGTTTTATAAAAAATCTCGTATTTTCGCTGCAAATTTATGTGTGTATTTTATTGCGAAATCGCGGGGTGTCACATAGTTTTCTGGAAAAATTCATAGAATTAGAAGAGTTGCGCTTGTTGGACGAAATGGTAAAGGAATACTCGGAAACGCATCTACAAAAAATGCGTATCGGAATCCACAATGAAACGATTCAATTTATCAAGATGTACAGTGAGGATTGTATCCATATGATTTTACAATTCTCTACAAATATAATATGTTTCCTTATTCTAATCAGTTATTATATTCTGACGAATAAAGAACTTATTCTTATTAATTTTTGGGTTCAAGAATTCCTATATAACTTAAGTGACACAATAAATGTTGGAGTAGGTGTCCTCCACAAAAGTGCGCCACATAATAAATCTTATTATGGAATATAATTGGGATATTTATTGACTATATATATGATTAGTCAGTTGATTAACGTAAATCAATAACGGTTGGCTGACTAGAGTTTGACGTGATTGTCGTTTGACGGCGGTGATCAACTGATCCCTTTCGGTCACACCTAAAGGATGAAATCCAAATAGTAACTAATTATTTGTATACGATACAGTTAATTAGTACATTACATATATTCGATATGTACGAGAGTTAATTATTAGAAAATGAGTTGAGAACTCAAATTCGATTAAGCTTATTTTTCAATTATGCGATAATTGACTAATAAATTTATATCTTATTTTACTACGATTAAATAAGATTTAACTTAGTAATTAATCGTTAAATTACTAAATTAGTTGAGGTTTTGAGATAGAGGTAATTAGTTAATTATATTTACAAAGAGTTGTAAAATAAATTAACTAAGCATTGTGGGACCCATTATATATTGATATATGGTAAAATATTACTTAAAATGTTAAGTACATATTATTTATTTAATTGAGTCATATAATTGTTATATGATCAAATTAACACTTAATTATACAAGATAATTAACCATATGATCAATAATTATTTGTAAGACAAATATCAAAAATCAAAATGGACCAAACTAAGGCCATTTTGGCCGGT
>JAIUZE010006423.1:0-55459 GCA_022085475.1 Heliosperma pusillum | reverse complement strand
TACATATTATTTATTTATTTGTATCATATAATTGTTATATGATCAAATTAACACTTAATTATACAAGATAATTAAGCATATGATTAATAAGTATTTGTGGGACGAATATCAAAAATCAAAATGGACCATAATAAGGCACATGAGGCCGGTTATGGCATGTGTAGGAAGAAATGATTTTGTTCTTTTCTTCTTACACAATTCTCCTTTTGATTGTGACATTACCTACATACTTTAATCATTCTAACATTTCCTACACTCCACCTTATTGCATGTGAATAAATTAAACAAAATAAGAGGCCATATGGGACTATGAGGTCCGGCCATCATGCTTATAAAATGGACAATAGTTGTTCATTTTTTATCACTTCATTTTGTGCTTAATTCACACTTCTCTCTAAAACTCATCCTCTCACTAAAACTCTCATAATATTAATATTTCCTAAGTATTACTAGTGTAGTAATATATACTAATATTAGTAGCATAATATCTATCTTATTATCTAGTTAATAATAAGGGTAGATTATTTGGTATCATCTTGGTGCAACTTGGCGGAGGTCTTCTATTTCTGAGATTATTCTTGTTCATCCATATTTATAGCTCAAGAACAACAAGAAGGAGTTCTTGTTGTGCCCATTTAATTTCCATATCAATGTGAGGAAATTTCTTCTTTTATATAAATGTCTTTATATTTGCATGCATGTTACATAGATCATTAAATACTAAATTAACAAGTAATTTAGTAATTAATTAGAGGAGTCTAATTAAGGTCTATGGACTTTCAATAACATTACACTTTAACTACCCACTCTATTTACACTTACAGAGATTACCGGTTTCGAAACTGAAAAGGCCATGGTACAAATTAAGGACATCTTCCTAATATGACTAAGAGGGCTCCTACTAGTTTCTACCCGGGGTTCATTTTATAAGACTTACCATAAATTCATTATGTTCATTGGTTTAGGCTCTAGAATCGTTCGCTCTTATACAACTTTGTAACACTCCATTTAACCAAGAGCCTTTAGCAAGATATTCCCAGGGTTGTTACCATCTCGATTGCCCAAAGTAGTAAATATCATAAGACAAATAATAAAAGAGTACTTTAAGCTTAATTGCATAATAATGTCACATTGTCTTAAACTTGTCTCACAATTGAAACCAATACCAAAATACTATTGTTTTAATACAACAAAAGTTTAATAATCAAACTAAATCAAATGACGACGTAAGCTGAAGAGGCCGACTCCTATTATTGTGTTTGATTTGTCCCAGCTCCCAGCAACATCCAATGCTTATAAATCAATACCTGCTTGACTCACTACTCACACTTGCCGAAAATCCCAAATAGATCATTGCACCAGTTAAACAACGGTTGAGTAGGGATATAATAGACTAGCGATGACAATGCTCTAGAGAACAATAGATACAGTAATACAGTCACATAACAAAGCCCAGTCTCATGTCTCGCACATGCCAACCGACAACCATAACACAACCCCCCTAACACCGTGCTCAATTTCACTGTGGTACCACCCCCTTAACACCGTACAGTACGACCAACTCGATAGTACAATTCCCTTAACAACGTACATATTGACATCACACCATAACTTATCTCAAATCAACTTTCACAGTAAAAAATAGTACACATTCAAACCATCTCAACTCAGTCATCATCATACAAACCTACAAGATAATCATAGAATTTCTCCTCCATGAATTCGTTAAATATAATAATCACATAATAACATACATTTATTACCTAGCACATACAAACATTCAACAATATCCAATTCCCTTATATCCAAGTATAGGGTTTAGTCTCATGCTAATAGAATAATAGTTATGGTGATTACTAAGTAAATTAATTTTTATTAGAAAAAAATAAGAGAACTTAGCACAAAAACGTTTTGATCTTGCGTACAAAATCAAGAATCCCCAAATTTATTTCCCTAAACCTCTCTTCTTATTAATTTATGAGACATTGTGTGAAAGTTCGTAAAATAATCAACAAAGTTTTTAGTTCTCGAATTTAGAAGGTACTTATAAGGTTTGGGTGAGCTAAGGCGGTTAAGGAAAGATTAGAATAACAATAAAACATAAATTAGAAGTTACGGAATTAAAAGAATAACGCAGCTACAGCTCTCGAGTTTCTCGATCAAGAAACACACATCTACACGATCGAGCACACCTTGCTCGATCGAGCAACTCAATTGCTCGATCGAGTTGGTCACTTCAGAAACTTCCAGGAACCTTTACGCATAATTTGACTAATATAGGTTGCTCGACTGTGCACACCTGTTCTGCAAGATCGAGCATACCTCATGTATTACCCGTCATATTCTAATATTCTAAGACCCATTGTGTGCTTCTAAGTACTATTCAGACAAGTAATATGGGTGCTTAAACAATGATTGTGTAATGAGTTGTAGAGGTTCGATGGAGGTGATTCACATCTTATTGTCTTAGTTCTCCAACTCACATTCCGCCAAGTAACGAAGAAATGTCGTCCGTTTGAAGTAAATGTGAAATGAGAAGAGTCATGTTTTGGGTTAGTCGATTGAGTAAGACCCTTTTACTCGATCAAGCAACCTCTGTTTTAGCAGCGCGTGATTGTTTTGATTCCGTAACTTGGTAACAACCTTATTTTATTTTTATATCCTTTTGTAAACCGACTTAGATCACTTCAAAGCCAATATATACCTCCTAACTCCATATTTTTATTATCTTACAAGTTTAACACAAAAACTCATTAAACGTTTTGAAGAGAACAAAACGAAGATATATTGTTCAAGTTAAGCTGGTGATTTAAGATCTAGCAAGCAAGTTCCTTTTGTAAGTGTCTAATTTGTTCCTTAGTTCATTAGTTGACATGGTAAACCTTTAATACATCTTATTGTATTAATTTAAAAATAAACCCTAAGCATGGATTTAAGAGAAATAGATTACGACTGTGGTTGTATGAAATAGTTAATAAATGAATGTTATTATATGATTTATTTATGCACCAAGTTTATAAAGGAGCGTTGTCAAACTGTGTGCTAGGCGTAAATATGTGAAGATTGCAAAAAATGAAGGGATTATCCTACTCAAATCTTCTCTATGTGACTTGATAACTAATTATGTATGTTGGTGGCGTTTTTTTTTTTTATCATACTTGATTATGCATATCTTGTTTTTATGACATTGTGATTGTGATTATGGGATTGAGATGCTGATGTTGGGTTGATTATGAACGATATGATAACTTGGTTGTCTTTAGGTGGTAACCGTGTTATTTAGTTGAAGGGACCAAATTGTAGTTCTTTTGTGTATTTCGTGATGAAAGAACTAGTATCAGGAACCGTTAGTCCTTTGGTATTAATTGAAGGGACCAGTATGCACATTCGGAGCACTATGCTGCTAGTGCTTGTGGCGTCAGTTGATCATTGGCTTCCCCTCGAAGTCTCTTCGCTAGTAGGCCCACTGTTGGGGAGATGTACATATTCAGAGCCGAGGCAACGTTAAGACGAAGTTTGGAGGAGTATTTGAGAATAAGGCTTATCGTGTTCTGTTATAAGTTATGGGTGCATTGCTATAACACGATATTGTGATTGAATTATTGTTACTGTTATTGATGTTATTACTATTGTCTATGTTATTTGTTTAGTCCTTACTCAACCGTTTGTTGACTTGTTTGCCTTGTGTGTAAAATAATTTTCAACCCTATGATAATCCATTTGATATTTCCAGCAAATGAGGAGTAGTGAGTCTTGCATGTATTATTGTGTAGCTGTGGATGTTGCTGCATCAGTGGTCCTAAAAACACAGCTTCCGAGCTATCATCCCAACACACCAAGTTCCTACACCTTCTCTCATACAATGGCTCGAAACGTGTCATCCCAATACTCGCATGGTAAGTGTTGTTGTACGAAAACTCTATCAAGTCCAACTTAACCTCCAAATTACCAGCAAATGACATAACACAAGCTCGTAAAATATCCTTCAAGGTCTTATTCGTTCTCTCTGTCTGACCATCCGTCGCAGGATGAAAGGTTGTGCTCATCTTAAGGTCGTTCCCATTAGCTCTTGCAACTCTTACAAAACCAAGAAATAAAACGTGATCACACTCTGACACAAAATCTCTCGAGACCCCATGCAGCTTCACCACATTCTTCCTATAAGTCGTCGCCAGTTCAATCTTGTTCCACGTATTCTTCATAGAAATGAAGTGAGCTGACTTTGTTAACCGATCAACTATCACCCAAATCATATTATTACCCTTCTGACTCCTCAGTAATCACACTATAAAATCCATCCATATCGACTCCAATTTCCACTCCTGAACATCAAGAGATTGAATCTTACCTTGCGGTCTTCACTGCTCTCCCCTAATTTGCTAGCATGTCAACAATCTAGCCACAAAATCTGTCATCTCCCTCTTCAACCCGTGCCACCAAAAGGTCTTCTTCAAATCCTAGCACAACTTATCCCCACCCGGATGTACCGAATAAGGAGAACAATGTGTCTCGGTCATAATCAATTTCCTCAACTCGGCATCACTAGGCACACACCAGCGCCCCTCAAATCTAACACTTTATTCCGCATGAATCGAAAATCTAGGAGTATTACCCTCCTCTACCCCTTTCCTCCACTGCTGAATCTTGGGATAAAGTAACTGCTTCCTCCTAATATCATCATATAATTCTCACTCCATAGTCAAATCACTTGTACCACTTGCAAATCACATTAATGCCCATCTTTGATACCTCTTCCTTCTAGCTCATCAAAGACGAAGGCGTATATTAAGAATTCATGCTCTTCCTACTCAAGGCATCTAACACCACATTAGTTTTACACTCGTAGTAGAATATCTCCATATCATATCACAATCATTTCCATCCACCGCCTCTGCCTCATGTTCAACTCTTTTTTAGTGTAATTATATTTACAAGCTTTTATGATCCGAAAAAAATACCTTACAGGTTGCCCCATAAAGGCAGTGCCTCCAAATTTTCAAAGAGAATACGACTGCACCCAACTCCAAATCATGAGTAGGATAATTCTCTTTATACTATTTCATCTGCCTCGACGCAAAAGCTATCACCTTCCCATTTTGCATCAAAACACAACCCAAACCACACTCTGAAGCATCCGTATACACCTCAAAAATCTCGCTCCCATCTGGAAAAGGTAAGACAAAAGTTGTGGTCAAACGATTCTTTAATGTTTGGAACGCCGTCTCACAGTTCTCATCCCAGCGAAATTTCTTCTCCTTACTCATCAATGTCGTCATAGGTCTAGCAATCTTGGAAAAATCCTTAACGAACCTCCTTTAGTACCCGGCTAGACCCAAAAAGATTATCACCTCAGCCACATTCTTGGGTGCCTTGTAGTTAGACACCGCCTCATTCTTACATAGATCAACCATTACGCCTTCCTTTGAAATAATATGCCCCAAAAATGCCACCTTCTCCAACCAGAACTCACACTTAGACAATTAAGCATAAAGTTGATTGTCCCTCAAAGTTTGCAGTACAGTCCTCAAATGCTCTTCATGCTCCTTCTTACTCTTGGAATAGACTAGGATATCATTGATAAAGACCACCACAAAAGTGTCTAGAAATGGATATAAGATCTAGTTCATAAGATCCATAAACACTGCAGGCGAGTTAGTCAACCCAAATGGCATCACCACATACTCATAATGACCATACCTCAAACAAAGAGCTATCTTTGGAATGACGCCATCCTTGATCCTCAACTGATGATAATCCGACCTCAAATCAATCTTTGAAAATACCCCAGATCCACTCAACTGGTCAAACAATTGATTGATCCCTGGCAATGGGTATCTATTCTTCACTGTAACATGGTTCAGTTCGCGGTGATCAATGCATAACCGTAAATTGTCATCCTTCTTCTTTTCAAACAAGAGTGGTGCGCTCCACGATGACACACTCGTTCTGATTTACCCATTATCTAACAACTCATTCAGCTGCTTCAAGCTCTTTTGGTCTCATACGGTATATGGCCTTAGAGACAGGACCCGTCCTCGGCTTCAAATCCACGTTTAATTCAATATCCCTCTTTAGAGGTAACCCTGATATTTCATCCGGAAAGACATCCTCAAACGTCTTTATGACCGCTACACTAGATGCTGATGCCTTATCCATTTGAGTATACCTCAAATGACACAGAATCACCGGATACCCCTTCCTCAAATAAAACGTCAAGGTTATTGATGCAATACTCTTTAACCTCGGCTTCACTACAAAGCCTCGGTAAGATACATTAATCCCTTTAGGACCCCTTAATGACACCTTTCTCTGATGACAATCAATGTTCGCTTTGAACTTACCCGACCAGTCCATTCCGACAATAACCTGAAACCCGTCTACAGGAAACTCATATAAGTCAATAGGGAAATCCACCTACCCCACCATCACAGACACCTCTCTATACAGTTTACAACAAGACACGAACCTGATCCCCCAATGGTGTAAACACTTCATCTTTTACTAACTCACTCTTTCCCAATCCCAAAACTAAAGCATAACTCCCAGACACGAAATAATTGGTCGCCCCGGAATTAAATAAAAAAAAAGACGGTTTATTATTAATAATAAAGGTATGAGTCACCACTTGAGCATTATCCTCCGCCGCTTGCTTGTCCATCATAACAGTTTACCACTATTCTTCTGGTCCCCACCTTTCACAGTGCTCGTCGATGCAGTAGACTTGGACGCCGAACCCTGGTTCATATTGTTGTTCGAGCGCTAATAGTTCCTACCATTTCGATAGTAACCACCAATATTAGCACTCTGACCGCCCTTATTATGCCATGATCTCGTCAAACGGTCATTAGACATACTCTGACTCGGACCATGCGAATAACTTTGATGAAAGGATTGTTAATAATAACCTCCTCCAGGGCTCTGACACTCAAACCTCTTGTTGGCTAATACACCACAACTATGGCACCGAATCCTAGAAGTCTTACTCGAAGTACGACCGCCTCTTCCCTTGTAACGCGGATCCCCGCCATAGCTAGCTCCTTTGGAGTGTGACTTAAATTGGTTATAGTTACCCCGCTTATAAGTGGAGTTACCTCCACCCTCACTATCAGCCTTCCTCTTTCCACTATTACTCTCCCTTGCCTCCTTAGTAATGTGAGCCAGTCGCTCAGCTTGACCAACCCTCTCATAAGCGCCATTTGGATCATAAACCACCCTCGTGGGTAGTTTATCCATGACTCTAAAGATCAACCCCTTATCGAACAGCTGGGCCAAAGCTTTTTGACTCATTAAACTTAATATATTACTCCGTGACTGTCATGTCCTCAGTCATTCTAAAGGAATCAAACTCACCTCTCAATTTTCTTCTTACATGTTCAGGCACGAACTCGTGCCTCATCTCCGCCTTAAACACTTCCTAAGGTATCGAATCCTCCATATGCTCCTTAAAATAGTCATTCATTGGAACCCTCTCCAGGAACCACTGCTTCTCGGCTTGGTTCCTCAAGTAGAACACAACCTGGTCTACTTGCATACTCTCGGGACACTTCACTACCTCGAATATATTCTCCATTTCACGGTGCCTGTTGTATAGCAGATTCGGTGCACCCATGCCCTAATAGGTACTAGGTTTATGACAGGAAATTCTCGTGCTTATTGTAGTAACATCAACCACCACATCCTTCTTCTCTCCCACACTCTTTAAGGTCTCACTAAGCTCCTCATTCCTCTTGATCAATCTAACCACCTCCTAGGTGATCAACTAAATAGCTCTGGTCAACTCATTCGATCTCTTTAGTGCATCTTGCACTGAAACTATTCAGAAAAGACAACTAAACAATGACAAATTGAGCTAAGATTAAGACACTTGCAAGTACTCTGTTTCTGTTTGAATTGATTGTTAAAGAACAAGGATAGGACCTTAACCAAAGCACAAAGCCAATGGTTGAGGGTTGAACCTTGATCCCAGCACACAGCTAAGGACCCAAGCTCACTTCCAAGCACAAAGCAAAGGAAGTTGTCTCAAGCACACAGCCAAGAGATTGCAACAGAAACAAGGTTTCAGTTTTATGTTTTACTTCAAATCTGATTTGTATTTCATTAGGTGAAGGCCTTATATAGGCAGCAAGGATACATCTCAGACGTTTAGGATACATCTAGGGCCACAAGGGCTTACAACATGAAACAAAATAACAGCTACAAACTTGCAGAATTCTGACATAAAGTAGATAAAGTAGAAAGTAGTTTCTAAAGAGACAATCTTCCTTAATTGTTTGATCAGGTGTGTCTTGGGTGAAGAGTGGACTTTCAAGCTTGGGTTTGTGAACCAAACTGAAGTAGGAAGGCTCCCAAAGATGTGCTGAAGGTACCTCACGCATTGTTTGTTCAAAAGGGGAAGGTTGACAGTGACATATTAACTACTACACCAAAGGCTGAAATCTGGACAGTTTGAAGTTGTCCCTAAGCTAACTCTTTGTGTGTTTGTTTCTTGGAAGGGAAGTCCTGGGGAAAGTTGTAGAGGACCTTCCCAAGACATAGGTTTAGGGATTGGTTAGGCTTGTTTGATTGGCTAAAAGAGGAAGGTTTGACAAAACAGCTAAACTGCTACATGTAAGGCTGTAACTGGACTGGTTCACTTGGGTTGTGTTTTGAGGGGTGTTCTTGACGTTTTCTGAGGAAGGTTTCCTGGACAAAAAGGTAGTAGACCCTCCCTAGTACCATGCCCCATAGTTGGTTTGGAGTCCCTAAGCTTGGAAGTTGCCCTGAGACCCTCCCCAAGGCACTGCTGCTGGCTGAGTTTCCAAAGGTTTTGTTGGCTTGTTTTGTGAGTCTGTTTTGTGGCTTGTTTGGTCTTGGCTCGTGTCATGGCTACCACTGGCTCGTGTCTTTGTGTGGTGGCTTGGGCCTGGGCTATACAAAGCATTAAGATAGCTTTTGACATAGGGTAGGTTTGGCATTGAATCCTGGTTAGGCTGATCATAGGTTGATTGGTCTTGTCTTTGAGCATGGCATTGAACTCCTGTTGCAACCCCTCCTTCTTGAAAAAGATTTGCCCTCAAATCCTCTTCATCCTCAGAGTCTTCTTGATAATGACTTAGGTCTCCCACATTGAATGTCCCATGTACCCCATAATCCCCTGGTAAATCTATCTTGTAAGCATTAGGTCCTACCCTTTCAAGCACTTCAAAAGGACCATCAGCTCTTGGCATGAGTTTGTTTTTCCTCTTCTCTGGGAATCTTTCTTTCCTTAAGTGCAGCCACACCATGTCTCCTGCCTTGAACTCTCTAGCTTTCTTTGGACCTTTGGCTCTTGACTTATACATTTCATTTGTTCTCTCAATCTGTTTCTTGACTTGACTGTGAATCTGCATCATCTGTTGTACTCTTTCTTTGGCATCATAGTTGACTTCTTTCCTTATCACTGGTGCTAGGTCTGTAGGCATTAGAGGATTAGCACCATAAACAACTTCAAAAGGGGTCTTACCTGTGCTGTGTGAGGGAGCTCTATTGAATGCAAACTCAGCTTGTGACAGTTTGATATCCCAATCCTTTAATGACTTAGCAATGATACATCTCAAGATTCTTCCTAGAGTTTTGTTAGTAACCTCTGTCTGCCCATCTGTTTGGGGATGGTATGCTGTGCTGAAGAGTAACCTTGAACCTAGGAGCCTCCAGAGTGACCTCCAAAAGTGGCTCATAAACTTAGTATCCCTATCAGACACAATGCTTCTTGGTACCCCATGCAACTTTACTATTTCCTTGAAGTAGAGTTCTGCTACCCCCATGGCATCTTCTGTCTTCTTACAAGCAACAAAATGGGCCATTTTGCTGAACCTATCCACTACCACCATTACTGAGTCTTTGCCCCTTTGTGTCCTAGGCAATGCCACTATGAAATCCATACTGATGTCCTCCCAAGGTTTGTTTGGTACAGGTAGTGGGGTGTAGGGACCTGCATGGAACTGTGACTTGGCTAGTTGACAGGGTTTGCACCTTTTGATAGTGTCCTGCACATCACCTAGCATCTTGGGCCAATAGAACTGCTCATGCAATATCTCATAGGTCTTTTGTACCCCAAAGTGCCCTGCAAGTCCATTGCAATGGACCTCCTTGACTAGTAATCCTCTGTAAGGACCTCTAGGTATGCATAGTTTGTTTCCTTGGAAGAGGAATCCATTCTGTGTCAAGTACTTGCTCCCCTTCTTGAGTTTTCCTTCTGCATACACTTCCCATTCCTCCTTGAAGTCTGGATCTTCCATGTAGAGTTCCTTCATGAATTCAAAGCCTAGGACCCTTTGCTCCATGAATGACAACATCACAGATCTCCTAGAAAGAGCATCAGCCACTACATTGTTCTTTCCTTCTATGTACTTGCTTGAAAAGGAGAAGGATTGCAGGAATTCTACCCACTTGGCATGCCTGGGGTTGAGTTTGTGTTGACCATTGATGAACTTTAAAGCCTCATGGTCTGAATGTAGCACAAAAGGCTTAGGTTTTAGGTAATGCCCCCAATGATTCAGAGCTCTCACTATGGCATAAAACTCTTTGTCATAGGTAGAGTAATTCAACCTTGCTCCACTTAGCTTCTCACTGAAATAGGCTATGGGCCTCTTCTCTTGAACCAGTACTGCCCCAACTCCTAACCCACTTGCATCACATTCTACTTCAAACAGTTTGTTAAAGTCAGGTAAGCCTAGTATAGGGGATCTACACAACAGATCCTTAATGGTTTTGAAGGACTTCTCTGCCTTTTCTCCCCAAGTAAACTCTCCTTTCTTCATGCATTCTGTGATAGGAGCCATGATAGAACTGAACCCCTGAATGAACCTTCTATAGAAGGATGCCAACCCATGGAAACTCCTGACCTCTGTCACTGTCTTAGGTGTGGGCCAATCCCTGATTGCCTTAACCTTCTCAGGATCAACAGCTACCCCATCCTTTGATATGATGAACCCAAGGAAATGAACCTCAGGCTGCATGAAAGTGCACTTCTCTAGCTTACCATATAGCTTATTCTTCCTGAGAACCTCACAAAGCAAGTTCAGATGTTGTAGGTGTTCCTTCTTGCTTGAACTGTAGACTAGAATGTCATCAAAGTATACCACAATGAAATTTCCCAAGTAAGGCCTTAAGACTTCTGTCATGAGCCTCATGAAGGTGCTAGGGGCATTGGAGAGCCCAAATGGCATCACTAACCATTCATACAGCCCATGCTTGGTCTTGAAAGCAGTCTTCCACTCATCTCCAGCTCTTATCCTTACTTGATGATACCCTTGCCTTAGATCAATCTTAGTGAACACTTGAGCCCCACTGAGTTCATCCAGAATGTCATTGAGTCTAGGTATAGGGAACCTATACTTAATGGTGATATTGTTAATTGCTCTGCTATCTATACACATCCTCCAAGTTCCATCCTTCTTAGGCACTAGCAGTGCTGGTACAGCACAAGGACTAAGAGACTCCCTGACATACCCTTTGCTAAGCAATTCTCCCACCTGAGATTGCAGCTCTTGTGTTGCCCTGGGGTCACTTCTATAGGCTGGCTTGTTTGGAAGGACAGCCCCAGGTACTAGATCAATGTGGTGCTCAATTCCCCTTAGTGGGGGTAATCCACTAGGTAGTTCAGCAGGGAAAACATCCTCATAGGTTTTCAGCAAGGCTTGCACTTCCTTAGGCACTTGGTTAGACCCTTCCCCTACCTCCTTGGTGAGGAGGACATAGACTGGCCTAAGGTCATTTAACTCTTGCTCCATCTCTGCTTCACTTAACAGCAGAACTTCCTTAGCAGCTTCAGTTAAGAGTGGAGGGTTCCCTTTCAGGATAGGGGGTAAAGGAGCTAAGATGATTTTCTTCTTCCCAAACCTAAAAGAGTAAGTATTGTCCCTTCCCTGATGGACAGCATCCCTATCAAACTCCCAGGGCCTCCCTAATAGAAGGTGACAAGCATCCATAGGCAATACATCACACAAGGCCTCATCAGCATATCCTTTCCCAATAGAAAATGGAACAACACATTGTTGATCTACTCTAACTTCAGCCCCCTTGTTCAGCCACCTAAGCTTGTAAGGTTGAGGGTGGTCTTTGGTGGGCAATGTTAGTTTATCCACCATTGTCTTAGAGGCTACATTGGTGCAACTCCCTCCATCCACAATCAGATTACACACCCTCCCTTTTATGGTGCACCTAGTTCTAAAGATCTGGTGTCTTTGATCTTCTTCTAAGGGTTGGGGTTGTGTGTGCATCACCCTCCAAGTCACCAGACTTAACCCAGCATCAGGTTCTATCAACTCCTCACTAGCCTCTATCTCAGGCTCTTCCATCTCCTCATCACAGACCAACACCTCATCATCCCCCCAATGGATTACCTCTAGAGTGCTCAGAGCTCTTTTAGATGGACATTCTCTAGCAAAATGTCCATATCCTTGACATTGAAAACACTTTTTGAGGGGGGTAGTCTTCCTTTGGCCTGCCTCAACAACCTTGCTTTTATCAGGGTTAAAAGGAGTCTTAGTAGGAGCCACAGGTTCTCCCATCTTAATTCCTACAAAAGGTTTGTAGTTAGGTGTTCTAGCAGGAGTTTTTGAGACACTGGCTTTCCCTTTCCCCAACTTTTCTACTCTTAAGGACAAGTTGACAACTTCCTCAAAGGAGTATATGTTTTGCAGCCTAACTTTACTAGCTATCCTCTCATCCAAGCCTTCTAAAAACCTTGCTATCTTTTGCTCAGATTTCTCAACAACCTCACATTGCAATGTAAGTTGTTCAAAGTCTCTTAAATAAGATTCTACAGGTTTTTGGTCTTGTTTAAGGTGAGTGAGCTTAATGAACATGTCCTGAGTGTAGTCCCTAGAGACAAACTTAGCTCTCATTTTCTTTTTCAGTTTGAGCCATGACTTAACAGGTTCTTTCCCTTCCCTAACCCTCAAAGTTTTCATGTTTTCATACCACAGTGAGGCATAGCCTTTTAGTTTCATGATAGCAACCTTAAAAGCCTTTCTATCAGTGTATCCTTTAAACTCAAAGACTCTTTCTACAGACCTTAGCCAATCTAAGAAATCATCAGGGTTCAAGCTACCTAGAAAGTCAGGAATCTCTACCTTGATATCTTTGTCTTGGTGTCTGAGAAGATTGTGATCTGAGCCATCTGAATCTGACATTTCAAACTGATCTACAGGTTGTCTCCTCCTTACTCCACCTTGTGGGAAAGGTGCTCCTCTTCCTCGACCTCTGCCTCCCCTTGTATTATTGTTCTGTTGGCCCTCAAGGAGTTCATTGACAGATCTAGAGACCTCCATTACAGTTCTGGCAAGATCTTGAACTGTGTTTTCAAGACCTGTGATTCTCTCTTCACTCATGGTTGTATTTTGTGTTTTTAATGTAGTTAGGTAGATGAACTCACAAACCAAAGCTCTGATAACCAATTTGCACTGAAACTATTCAGAAAGACAATTAAACAATGACAATTTGATTGAGATTCAGACACTTTGCAAATACTCTGTTTCTGTTTGAATTGATTGTTAAAGAACAAGGATAGGACCTTAACCAAAGCACAAAGCCAATGATTGAGGGTTGAACTTTGATCCCAGCACACAGCTAAGGACCCAAGCTCACTTCCAAGCACAAAGCAAAGGAAGTTGTCTCAAGCACACAACCAAGAGATGCAACAGAAACAAGGTTTCAGTTTTATGTTTTACTTCAAATCTGATTTGTATTTCATTAGGTGAAGGCCTTATATAGGCAGCAAGGATACACTCAGACGTTTAGGACACATCTAGGGCCACAAGGGCTTACAACATGAAACAAAATAACAGCTACAAACTTGCAGAATTCTGACATAAAGTAGATAAAGTAGAAAGTAGTTTCTAAAGAGACAATCTTCCTTAATTGTTTGATCAGGTGTGTCTTGGGTGAAGAGTGGACTTTCAAGCTTGGGTTTGTGAACCAAACTGAAGTAGGAAGGCTCCCAAAGATGTGCTGAAGGTACCTCACGCATTGTTTGTTCAAAAGGGGAAGGTTGACAGTGACATATTAACTACTACACCAAAGGCTGAAATCTGGACAGTTTGAAGTTGTCCCTAAGCTAACTCTTTGTGTGTTTGTTTCTTGGAAGGGAAGTCCTGGGGAAAGTTGTAGAGGACCTTCCCAAGACATAGGTTTAGGGATTGGTTAGGCTTGTTTGATTGGCTAAAAGAGGAAGGTTTGACAAAACAGCTAAACTGCTACATGTAAGGCTGTAACTGGACTGGTTCACTTGGGTTGTGTTTTGAGGGGTGTTCTTGACGTTTTCTGAGGAAGGTTTCCTGGACAAAAAGGTAGTAGACCCTCCCTAGTACCATGCCCCATAGTTGGTTTGGAGTCCCTAAGCTTGGAAGTTGCCCTGAGACCCTCCCCAAGGCACTGCTGCTGGCTGAGTTTCCAAAGGTTTTGTTGGCTTGTTTTGTGAGTCTGTTTTGTGGCTTGTTTGGTCTTGGCTCGTGTCATGGCTACCACTGGCTCGTGTCTTTGTGTGGTGGCTTGGGCCTGGGCTATACAAAGCATTAAGATAGCTTTTGACATAAGGTAGGTTTGGCATTGAATCCTGGTTAGGCTGATCATAGGTTGATTGGCCTTGTCTTTGAGCATGGCATTGAACTCCTGTTGCACAAGGCCTCCCTAGAAGTACATTAAAGGATGCTTCGATGTCCACAGTTGGGAAGTTAACCTTTCCTTCAATTGGCCTAGTGGCTATGGTGAGGTTGATTAGCCCAATCACCTTATGTCGTGTCCCATCATATGCTCGAACACCTTTATTGTTAGAAGCCTAATCTTATTCTTTCATGCCTAATTTATGCGTTGTTTTTAGTGGTATGACATTGAATGCGCAACCATCATCTTCCACAGTCATTGGTACGTTCTTCTTTAGGCACATGATTGTGATATATAGAATGAGATTGTGACTGGCACCAAAAGAAGGTAAATCCTCATATGAGAAAGTAAAAAGGTTACTTAGCTTAACTGAGTCCTTAAGGAGCAATTTGACTACGTCGTCAGGTGTAGAGTCATGGGCTACATTTAGTTTTGTTAATGCTTGTAATAAAGCTTGGCGATGGGGAAATGAACTCTCCACTAACTACCAAACTGAAAGATCAGCCTTTGTCTTCTGCAGCTGTTTCAGTAGATGGTCAGTAGATGTATCTTCGCCATCATTTGGAGTGACGATATTGGTGTTAGTAACTAGACCATTAATGGTAGGACCATTCTAAGATACACCTTAATAAGGACGCCCTGGTCAAGTAAGATAGTCTATGTCTTGACTCTCACTAGCCCTGAATGTATCTTTACTGTATGTGGTTTAATTAGGATTTGTGAGGTATTCATCATCGTCCTCATCGGCCAATATTCCGTTGAGGGTATTGAGTTCTCTTAGCCTGATGATTTTGGCTTCCAAAGCGATAATGCGTTTGACTAGAATATCACATGCTGTGATCACTTCTTGCATAATAGACTCTTTTGATAGAATTGGAATTTGGGGTACGCTTTCTTGGGACATGGCTTTAATACTCCGTATTCCTAGGTGTGGAGACTCGGCCGAGTAGGTTTTACTCGACCGAGTACATTGGGTACTCGGCCGAGTGAAGTCTACTCGACCGAGTGATTTTAGTGGATGTCTTTCGGTTAGTTCTGATCTTGTGCACTCGGCCGAGTGACTTTGGCATTCGACCGAGTGAGTGTTACTCGACCGAGTGAGTTTGAAACTCGATCGAGTAAGACGTTTTTTCCAGATTAGATCGCACGATTAATTAAGGGCTTAAGAGGAGAGATTTAGTTCATAATTCATTTTACGCTTTCTAATCTAAAAACCTAAACTCTTAAACTCTCTCAAAACCCTCTTGGAACCTTTGATTGTTCGTGCCGGATCACGTGTTCCTTTGACTTGATCGATTCTTATGGTAAGTATTCATGTTATTGCTTTGATTCTGATTATATTGATAGTCTTATTTGATTTGGGGGAAAGGTAATCAACTTGTATTGATTATGTTAATGTTAATTGCTTTAGGAGGGGACTTCGTTGAGGAATACTTCTAATCCCTAGAGCTTTGTGTGGATCTTGATAAGGTAAGGTTTTCCCTACTCAGTAATTGCTGTTATTAATTAATGCTATTAGTATATGTTATTGTTTGTGATTGATGATGGAGATGTTGGTGTCGGGTTTGGGGAGTCGTTGTCGATCTCATTGGTTACTACGGCTACTTGTGATTGTGATCCTGTTGGGACAGAGGCGCGCCCCGAGTTCGCCCCCGCAGTTATCCCGCCTCATGGGGGATGTGCACATCAATGATCCGGGTTGATGTCGCTGTGGTGAGATGGAAGTTCGACGCCTGTAGCTGCGGTCCAGGGTCAATATGGGGTTTTGTAGAGCAGGCTGGTAACCCGAGTCTAGTGATGTAACCGCTGCGCTGGCCCTCCGGTTTCTCTTATCCCTTGTACTTTTGCTTGCCCATTGATTGATAGACACATTTACTAACCCTTCTACTATTTACAAAACTTCTGTCATCCATTGCGGGATGGTGAGAAGGTGATCGCAGTTAACACTCAGTGCATGACGGGGACATGGATGGGATCACCTGTGAGTCTATCTTCCGCATCGTTGGAGTCTTGAGTAGTTATTAAACATTCTTTAATATTCATTGTTACATATTGGATTTGGTCGGATGGTATGCCATCCGTTTGGAATATGTATTCATAGTTAAACCTTAATTAATAAAGTATTTCTTCCTTTATTGCTTTTTGTTATAATCACTACCTCAGGCAACCGATATGGTAGCACTCTCTTGTTCTAAGGTAGTCTTGTAAGGCATATTGGTGTATGGGGGTTTTACAGTGGCGCATGGAATGCGTAAAGATGCTGCAGTGGTTTCAAGTTCTGAAGCTTGTCTATTTACACTCTTTGCCCATGCGATGAAGTCATCGATGGTAGGAGAAATGGTGGAATATCTTTCTAACATGTGAATCTCATCTTCGATTGGGGAAATGATGTGTGAACAATCCAAGTTGGATTCTTCATCTGTAATCATTAGAATTACAAGATGATTCTGAGTATGGTTAGGTTAACCACCAGGAGGTATGGCTACACGACCATCTTTGACGAGCATTTTTCACGTGTCGTTTATTCCGCTAATTAGCTATGATAAAATAACAATTTCTATCTCCTAAACAAACACAAACTATCTTAAATAAAGGTAGTAAATGGTAAGAATAGGGTCGAACCCAAGAGAAGGCGGGATTAACTAAATTAACTAATCTAGACTCTTGCTAAAAACCAATTAACAAAACTAATTACTAATTAATTACTCTAATCACTAATTAAGACACTAATTAAGACACAAACTTAAATGAATTACAAACTATGATATTAACAATGACAAAAACATGTAGGATAACATATATGGAGAAAGTTTGATTTAAGAAATTGATTAACAAGTCTAAAATAACCAACAAGTACTTAAGATTCAAATATTCAAATATAAAGAAACTAACTTAGTGTAATTTTCTCAAGTTCCCAACAATTAGTAACGTAAAAACTCTTCCTTTCCTCTCTTCTCGAGTTATCAAATACAAGTTTCTAAGAAATTAGTCAACAAGGATTAACTTAACCAAGGATGACCCTTTACAACCCAATTTACACTCACTAAAACATGAGCCCAAATCAAAGATGCAAGCTTTATGAACAAAACCAAAGAAACAAGCTAGAATCATGTAATAAAACACTAAACCATGTTCTAACTACACCATAAACCAAATTCCACTCAAAAGATTCCAACTTTCAACCAAAGTTGCAATCTTTCAAGGTTGCTTCAACAATATCAAGACAAATTAACCAAAATTATCTAGACAAGGCACTAATTAAACAAACAACTTGCTAAGATGGTTAGTCTCAACAATAATTCATTCAACAATGGAAAATAAACATGAGAAAATGGTATTAACTAAAGAAGAAGAGGTTCAAAGAGTCTGTTAATACTAAAAGAGAAAAACTTGTTCCAATTACACTAAGAAATAGAACATTAGCTACCTATAATCAAGAAATACAACCCAAATAATAAAGTTCAACTCAAAGTTACAAGCCAAAATGAAGAACCAAATGAGAGAATTCCAATGTGTTTTGTGGTTTGTTGTGGAATGTTATGGAAATGCATGGAATGTGGTCTCTCTCTAAAATATGGTTCTTTTATACCCTTGCTTCAGAAACCTAGGGCCTTCAAGAAATGGGCCTCAAAATGACAAGACGGAAATTGAAGAAACACGTGTCCCAGGCCAGGACACTGGAAAGGCCCACGGACGCTGGCAGCGTTTTAGTCTGCCAGTTTTTACTCTTGGTTGCTCGCCTTGACTTTCGTTGACCCCTTTGAATGCTAGTATTGCCTTGACTTCCATTGACCCTTTGGACTTGCTTTTCTTGCATTGATAATTTGCTCCTAGCCCACTCCAATTGTCGGGTTTTGTCTCGGGTCTTGGGTTTCGGGTTTGACTTTGACTTTAGTTGACTTCCGGGCTTGACTCTAAAATTTGACTTAAAAATACCAAAAAACAATATAATTACAAGGACTATGGTTAGCATAAAATGATGCTAACGACCCGTAAAAAGTACATTAATCGGACCTAATAAACATTACTAAACATGACACATTTTGGTGTTGTCAAATACCCCCACACTTGGACTTTTACTCGTGCCGAGTAAAACTCGAGATTAGCAAGACAACCACGAGTCTAAACATAGCATGTGAAGGTAATGACCTCTCTTCCCTCACCACTACCTTCTTATATCTCTCTCAAAACACAACCACCTATTAAAAGAAAATGACTCAAAGTTGTTGTGACACACTCTTCCCTTACCACTTTCTACTTATAACTCCCTTAATACAAGACTCGACACACCACCAACTCCGACCCATCCACACATCCTCCCTCCTTATATTCCGAGATGGTAATGGTCACTTTCACCTTATTCCAAGGTAGAAGCAAAGTGACCGACAAGAACTCCTATCAATCTCACAACTACTTATATCGCTTCCTTATCACTCCACCAATGTAAAGCATGGTCACTTGGTTGGCCCCAAACTACACAAATTGCACAACCAAGCAATCCACAAAAGAAATCCACCGATTTGGAACCAATATTGTGTGACTTAAAGAAAAGTAAAAAATCCTAAGCTAGCCTCCTTCTAAATTCCTGCTTATTTCTCCCTTCTTTTCCCTCCTAAAATCCTCTTCATCCGAAGTATTTTGCTCAAATTTTTTTCTTTTTCTTTTTCCAATTTTTTCTTTAAAATCCCTCATTTTGCCTAAGGTACCCTTTCGGGTTTTCACCTTAGCTTTTCCTCTCCTCTCATTGGTGGCTCGCAACTCGATTTTTCATTTTGACCGGAACGCCCTTTCGGGTTTTCTTTCCGTCCTCGGCCACCTTCCCAATTTTTGCCTAGGTGCCCACCCTTGTGGGTTTTCACCTAGCCAGGATTTTCAATTTTTTTTCTATTCTTTATTTATTTATTATTCTTTCAAAATAAACGCTAAAGAATGCATCAAAACAAAACAAAGTATATACAATCTTCTCCCCGACACTTAGATTATACAATGTCCTCATTGTAAGGGAAAGGGTGGGATGCTTCATCAATTGTTAAAATGAGAAGACCCCGAGGCACCTCCTTGGTTTCTCCTCCTCTCTCTTTCTTCTCTAACTCTTCTTCTCCTCTCTAGGCCTTCAACAAGGGCCTCTTGTGTGTAAGGAGTAGGGTAGCCGGGGTTTTGTTGGATGGTCATGCCGAAAAGTGAGCTAGCCAAACCATACACATCCTCTTGTGCCACCGCATCTTCATATGAATCGTGAAGATTGGTGTGGTGGCGCTCATTTTGAGCTTGGAAATGGTTTGTGGCTTGCTCCCTCCAAGCATTTTGTGCCACCCACATGTCATTTTGTTCTTTCCTCCTCCACTCCGCTTGTTGGGCCCTCTCGGCCTCCTCTCTCAGCCTCTCCCTTGCCTCCACCACATTGTGCCAATCATCTAAAGACTGAAGCCTACCCCCTTGGGTTTGTTGCCAACTATAAGAGTCGTCCACCCGTCCACTTATGTGCTTCAGGACATCGTTTGTGCTAGCAAAGTATGATGCCATTTGTTGTTGCCATGGCTCCATTGGGGTGCTAGCATGAGTCTCCGCCTCATACATTGGGGTGTCGGTGTCTTGGTGGCTATGGTAAGATGATTGAGAATGGTATGGTGGTGGTTGTTGTTGTTGTCGTTGTTGTTGTTGTGTAAAAGGTGGGTTTTGGAAAGGTCCCGCCTCAATTGTGAGGATCTCCCTCTCCTCTCTATCTTGCTCACTCATTTGCCTCTTTTGCCGCAAGGGCACTTCCTCTTCCTCTACCTCACTACTACTCTCCCTCAAACTTTCTTCCCTAGGACAAAATAAATTCTCTGGTTTTGGCCCCCTAGGTAAAGGATTGTTTAAAGGTCGAGGCATTTTCATGTAGCTTAGGCCATCACTCCCCAACCAAAATCCTCTTAAAGGCGCCAACTTGCTAAGTTTGAACATTTTCACATCCTCTAGCCCCAAGTGGTTGTACCTTGTTAATCCCTTACAAGAATTGACCTCTTGTTCTTCATCAATCCCCCCTTCATAATGTTGAACAAAAAAGGAAATCATCCCCCCAAGGGGGATACTTGCTTTAGTTGATTTTTGGCGGTGCTTAATATAAACTCTCATGAAAAAGTCCGCCCAATCCGGTACCCCCACCTCTTCCGGGATCATAGTCCACAAACACAACCGGATTTTCTCCGATACCTTAGCCGGCTCTCCCACGGAGTTAAAAACGGTAATAAGGAAACGGGTAATGAGTCTAAGCACAGGGTGGGTGACGGTGGAGAGTTTTGCATCCTTAGATGCAACGTCACATCCCGTAATCTTGTTCCACATGTTGTATATTTCCCCCTTGGGGTATTTTATCTCTTCGGGGTTTTTGGTGATTTTGAGGATTTGGCGGATTTTAGAAATTGGGGCATTGTGCCAATTTTGGTGTAGGCGGAAATGGTAGGGTTTTTCGTTCCCATCGGGTACGTCCAACTCAGACAAGGTAGATAGGAACTCGTACGTGAAACTCTTATAGGTGTAATCCCAAGAGTCTGGTTCGAGATAAGCTTCTAGCCCAACTTTAGCTAGCATATCCATTGTCAAGTCGAGCATTCCCAATGCACGGACGGTGTTTGGGGAGAAGAATTTTGTGGTTATAAGGGGTTGTTGTCGGGGTGTGGTGAGTTTGTCCCAAATTTTTTTGTGTAGTGCACTCAACCTCTCATAACCCATGAAAACTACCTCAACATCGGTGTCGGGCTCACTCACCGCGGCCCTCTTGTTCTTTTCCTTCCCAAACAATTTGGAGATTTTTGGAGCCATTTCCTGCAACAATTACAACAATACAATACTATTACAACAACAAACAAACACTAAAAACAGTTTTTCACTCAAACAAGCAATTCAACAAACACTTGGTGTGCAACAATCTCAACACCTCAAAAGTTTATTGTTTGTTGAGTTCTTATGCCTTACTCAGAAAAAGTTTCACCTATCCTAGCTAAACAATCAACAAGAGCAAGAAGAAACTCAAAAGAAGACTAATCACGCCTAATTTTCGATTAAAAAAAAGATGAACAAAATGAAAAAAGTTAAGTATTAAGCTATACCTCCCCGATTCCACTAAAATTTAGCTCCTTGATGATTAGAATAAGCAAAGAACCCTTCACAACCCTTTAAAAACCCACTAAAAGCTCCTTAAAATCGAATCTGAAGAAGAATTTTCTAGGTTTTCTAAAGGAAAATTTCTGAGATTTTGAGTGATTTGAGTTCATTTGGAGGTTTTTGAAAGTAGAATGAAGGTTAGAATGAAGAATTTGATTTATTGTGATGAAGTTTTGTGAAGATTTGGTGAAGAAAGGTAAAGATTTGAGGGATTGAGGTTGATTTTTGGGATTTTATTCGTGAAAGATGAAGATAGGATTTTTGGGGTTTTGAAGAACTCATGCTATGAAGGAGCTGATATCAGGTCTCGACGCTGGCAGCGCCTAGGGACGCTGGCAGCGTAATCAACTACCGGATTTCTTCAATTTTGCACTTAGCCAAATTTTGTTAAGTCTTCCAAACACCACTAGACTTCGATTTTCACTCCAATGACACTTAATAACCTTCAATATCAAAATTTCACCGAGTCTCGCACTTTTTACCCGTGGCACACATCCTGAGGCGGCTGAAAACTTGCAAAATCTTCACTAAATCGTTAGTAACTTCAAAAAGTTTGATTGATGCAATTTCTAATTACTTAAAAACAACTAAAATATTAAAAATTAACAATGAAACTTAAATGAAATATTCACAAGAATAGAATATTTACACGGTTTGCCGTTTATTTAGAATCGATGGCTCGACTTAGTGGCTCTAAGATTTTTAATCTTCATACACGGGGTCTTCAAGTAAGACCTCTTCTTCCCCGTCCCGGTCACATCCCTTGAAATAATGCTTGAGGCGGTGACCATTCACCTTGATTAGTTTTCCGTCCCCGGGCCCTTCCACCTCAATTGCTCCATGATTAAACACCTTCTTGACGGTGTAAGGTCCAAACCATCTAGACCTCAACTTACCCGGGAAGAGTTTAAAACGATTTTGGAAAACAAGAACTTGATCCCCTTCATTGAAAACCCGACGGTTTATCATACCGTCGTGCCATTTCCTTGTTTTCTCCTTGTAAATTGAGGAGTTCTCATATGCATCATGGCGAATTTCCTCAAGTTCTTGCAATTGTAGCTACCGGTGCATACCGCTCTCATCATGGTTTTGGTTGAAGGATTTGATAGCCCAATAGGCTTTGTGCTCAACCTCCACGAGGAGGTGGCAAGCCTTGCCATATATGAGACGGAACGGTGACATGCCTATGTGGTCTTAAATACGATTCTATATGCCCACAAAGAATCAACTAGCCTTTTGCTCCAATCCTTCCTATCCAGATTCACCGTCTTTTCAAGGATCCCTTTAATCTCACGGTTCACCCCATACTTTTTTAGAAGGCTTCGAATAACCTTATTGCAAAAGTGATTACCTCTATCACTAATTATGACCCTTGGGAAACCAAAGCGGGAAAATATATTCTCTTGGATGAAGGTTGCTACCACTCTTGCATCATCGGTGCGGGTGGGAATTGCTTCCACCCATTTGGACACATAATCCACCGCCAAAAGGATGTATAAGTACCCACAAGAGTTAGGAAAGGGGCCCTTGGATGAAGCGTTTTACACTGAAGTCCCCTGTTTTCAGCACCTCGATGATGTTCAGTTCTTCATAAGTGTCTAGTGGCTCTTCTTTCTCCAAGTCCTTGAGATGTTCCTGCACATCAACCGACAACAAAAACCGCAAACCTTCTTCTTCCACATTGTTAGTTAGGGCCACCTCAAGTGGGTCCCTATCACATAACTTGTACATTTGATGTACCAAAGGCTCAAAAATATCTAAGAAAAAACAAGATTGAACATCACTAGGGTGTCTCATAGAGTCGTAGATATTATAGGTCAATCTCTTTCCCTCAAACTCCATTGTTAAACATCCATTTGATACATCAATCTTGGTCTTAGAGGTTTTCATGAATGGCCTACCAAGGAGAAGGGGAGTGGCACTTGAACTAGACTCCATGTCTAAAATATAGAAGTCCGCCGGGAAGACAAGGTTATCTACCTCTACTAGTACATCCTCTATCAAGCCTTTGGGATAGACACTAGACCTATCGGCTAATTGAATAACCATCCTGGTCTTAGACAAAGGTCCTAAGCCTAGGGTCTCATAGATGGATAGGGGCATGACGTTAATAGAGGCTCCAAGGTCTAACATGGCACGTTTGAAACTTTGCCCTCCAATTATGCAAGTAATGCTGAACATGCCCGGGTCTCCACATTTCTTTGGTAATTTTTGCTTGAAACTTGCCGAAACATGCTCACTCACCTTAACCCTATGGGTTCCTTTCTTAGGATTTCTCTTAGGTGTACAAAGTTCTTTCAAGAACTTTGCATACCTAGGGACACTATTTAACAAATTAATAAGAGGAATGTTAACCTCACACTTCCGGAAAGTTTCATACAAGTCGGTCTCCTTGTCATACTTCCTTGTGCTTATCAAAGCACTAGGAAATGGGACTTCCGGTATGTATTCCTCTACCACATCATCATCAATAATGTCTTTACCCATCTTTGAAGTGTCTCCCTTGGGGTCCTTGCTTGTGGATGTCCGTTCCCTATTCCTTGATAGCTCTCCATGACCAATCACTAACTCTCCTTGGTCTTCAATTTCCAAGGTCTCCATCTGAAGGTTCTTCATCTTCTCCTTGCCTTTTCCAAGGGGGTGTACCTCCAACTCCTTGCCTCCCCTTAAGGTCATGGCACTAGCATTCTCCCTAGTTGGTGGGATAGTTTGAGATGGGAATCTTGTGGAGCTTGAGGCTTGAGATTTTGACATATTGGAGGCTATTTGGGATAGTTGGGTTTCCAAGTTGCTTACCCTAAGGTTGTTTGCCTCCCTATCCTTCCTTGACTCTTCTCTATCTCTCCTTGCCTCCTCCCCATCTTTCTCTTGATTAGCAAGGAGTGTTTGCAAAATATCACTCAAGTTCCCTTGAGAAGAAGAATTTCCTTGAATGGGGCCTTAGTTCGATTGTCTCTGAGCATTGTTTTGAGATTGAGAGTTGCTTGAGAAATTTTAATTGTTGGGCCTTTGATTGTTGTAAATTCATTGTGGGTTTTGTTGGAAATTGGAGTTCCGGTTTTGGGTGGGATTTTGGGCTCTCAAATGATTGATTTGACTGTTTTCAAAGCTTTTCGACTTATCCCTTCCCTATCCCAAAAGGTCACGGTTCCCCGATTGGTTGAACACTCCCCCTCCACTTGGGTTCCTTGAATTATAATTCCCACACCCCGTAGCATTAACACTTTCCATAGTTGCTCCTTGTTCAATCATGATGTAGCATGTGTTGGTGGCATGGTCACCCCCACAATATGAGCACTTAATTGGTTCGGGGTGTGGAGATAATGAGTTACCTTTGTTAACAACCAAGTTTGACATCATACTTTTAAGTTCACCCATTTCTTGCATGATCATGTGGTTTCGAGATGCATAAGGATTCTAAATGGAGGATACATTCCTAGAGCCCCCTCCCCTTTCACTCTTTCTTCCATAGCTTCTTGTGTTCATTGCCAATTTTTCGATAATATTGTTGGCCTCGCCACATTAAGGGTGTCAATTCCACCTCCGGTGGCGACAATGATCATTCTATGGACATTTTGGCACAACCCCTCATTGAAAGCCATTAACAAATCATTTCCCGACATGCCATGGTATGGGCATCTTGCCACAAGACTCTTGAAACGCTCCCAATAATCATAAAGGGTCTCTCCCATTTCTTGTTCAATAGTAGTGATAAGTTTCTTGGAGTGATTGTGTCTTGAATTCGGATAATACTTTTCAAGAAACGTTTTCTTCAAGCCCACCCACGTGGTAACGGAGTGAGCCGGGAGGCAAAAGAGCCATTCTTTCGCGGCATCTTGAAGAGAAAAAGGGAATGCCCTTAACTTGAATTGATCCTCGGTTACCCCTTGGGGAATAGCACCTTGGCAAATCATATGAAACTCGGCCAAGTGTCTATTAGGGTCGTTCCCCACATTGCCATGAAATTTAGGTAAGTTGTGGACGAAGAAACCTTTGAGCTTAAAGTTCACATCCCCCATGAGAGGATATGCAATACAAAGGGGTTGCTCCTCATAATCCCTTGCCCGAATCTCACCGATTTTCTTATTATCCTCCGCCATATTAGGTGGGTAAAGGACGTTCAATGGAGATGGTATCCTAGGTGGTGACTCAAACTCTTCTTCCGGTTGTTCTTAAAAAATATTATTTTCCACTTCCTCTTCACTAGGTTCCCTCCAAAAAGGTCTCCTATAAAGGGGATTTGAAAATAACCAATTTGATATGCTACATGAAGATGGATCAATATCTTGGTCACCAATTCCCTCTTGTGACGTAGGCATAAACACTAAAACAACTCAACAACACAAATTAGTAACTTCAATAAGCTTGGCTAAGGAAACAAGAATAGCAATCCAAGAGCATATCACACAAAGTAACTAATAAGCTAAAAAAATTTGAAAAACAATCTAAACAAGCTATGAACTAACAAGAGTTTAAATTTAATTTTTAGCTATATTGCCTTCCCCGGCAACAGCGCCAAATTTGACGAGCATTTTTCACGTGTCGTTAATTCCTCTAATTAGCTATGGTCAAATAACAATTTATATCTCGTAAACAAACACAAACTATCTTAAATAAAGGTAGTAAATGTTAAGAATAGGGTCGAACCCAAGAGAAGGCGGGATTAACTAAATTAACTAATCTAGACTCTTGCTAAAAACCAATTAACAAAACTAATTACTAACTAATTACTCTAATCACTAATTAAGACACTAATTAAGACACAAACTTAAATTAAGTACTAACTATGATATTAACAATGACAAAAACATCTAGGATAACATATATGGAGAAAGTTTGATTTGAGAAATTGATTAACAAGTCTAAAATAACCAACAAGTACTTAAGATTCAAATATTCAAATATAAAGAAACTAACTTAGTGTAATTTTACCAAGTTCCCAACAATTAGCAAAGTAAAAACTCTTCCTTTCCTCTCTTCTCTAGTTATCTATTACAAGTCTCTAAGAAATTAGTCAACAAGGGTTAACTCAACCGAGGATGACCCTTTACAACCCAATTTACACCCACTAAAACATGAGCCCAAATCAAAGATGCAAGCTTTATGAACAAAACAAAAGAAACAAGCTAGAATCATGTAATAAAACACTAAAACATGTTCTAACCACACAATAAACCAAATTCCACTCAAAAGATTCCAAATTTAAACCAAAGTTGCAATCTTTCAAGGTTGCTTCAACAATATCAAGACAAATTAACCAAAATTATCTAGACAAAGCACTAATTAAACAAACAACTTGCTAAGATGGTTAGTCTCAACAGTAATTCATTCAACAATGGAAAATAAACATGAGAAAATGGTATTAACTAAAGAAAAAGAAGTTAAAAGAGTCTTACAATGCTAAAAGAGGAAACCTTGTTCCAATTACACTAAGAAATAGAAGATTAGCTACCCATAATCAAGAATTACAACCCAAATAATAAAGTTCAACTCAACGTTACAAGCCAAAAAGAAGAACCAAAAATGAGAGAATTCCAATGTGTTTTGTGGTTTGTTGTGGAATGTTATGGAAATGAAAGGAATGTGGTCTCTCTCTAAAATCTTGTTCTTTTATACCCTTGCTTCAGAAACCTAGGGCCTTCGAGAAATGGGCCTCAAAATGACAAGACGGAAAATTAAGAAACACGTGTCCGAGGCCAGGACGCTGGCAGCGTTGTGGGACCCCAGCAGCGTTCTGGTGACGCTGGCAGTGTTTTAGTCTGCCAGTTTTTACTCTTGGTTGCTCGCCTTGACTTTCGTTGACCCATTTGAAAGCTAGTCTTGCCTTCACGTTCATTGACTCTTTGGACTTGTTTTTCTTGCATTGATAATTTGCTCCTAGCCCACTTTAATTGTCGGGTTTTGTCTCGGGTCTCGGGTTTTGGGTTTTACTTTGACTTTAGTTGACTTCCGGGCTTGACTCTAAAATTTGACTTAAAAATATCAAATAACAACAAAATTACAAGGACTAAGGTTAGCATAAAACGATGTTAACGACCCGTAAAAAGTACATTAACCGGACCTAATAAACACTACTAAACACGACATATTTTGTTGTTGTCAATCTTCAATCATATCTTCAAGGGCGTGCTTCAATTTGAAGTATTTCTCTGTATCATGCCCTTTAACTCTTTGATATTCGCAATAGGCATTCTCATCCCATAACCTAGTTTTCTTTTCTGGAGCAGGTGTAGGTCCTATGGGTTGGAGCTTGCCTTGTTGTGCCAACGTTTTCAAGGCATTGGAATATGTATCACAGATACTTGTGAATTTCCTTTCCGGGTTGTTCTTTTTAGATGGTTCAACAAGATTGACTTGATCGATTTTGTTAGTAGAGCCGTAAGAACGATTTTTTGTGCCTTGATATCCGCGACCTATCGATTTGGACAAGAGCCCCTTTTAGATGTCGTCTTGAATTCTGGTTCCTAGCACAGTTAAATCTTTGCGACTTTATGTTTTGATACCTAAGGTGGTTTGCATAAATAGGTCTTATGTTTTCCACGCACTTTTCCACAAGAGTGGCTTTGTCTGGACGTTCAACAAGCTGTGTGCTACTCTTCCTCCACCTACTTAGGAAGTCGGTGAAACCTTCTTTCTAGTTTTGGGTAAGAACCTCTAGAGTACGCATATTGACTTGGATTTCAGCATTGACTGCGTATTTCTTGGCGAACACAATCGCGGCATCATCTCAGGTCGTAATTTTCTTATGTTCTAGAGAATTGAACCACTACTTAGGAATGGCGTCGAGAGATGAAGGAAAGATCCTTAGGAACATCTCGGGTTTGATGCCTTTGATAGACATGTAAAGTTTGAACGCACGAATATGATTCAAAGGGTTCTCGTGCCCCTTGAACTTTGGGATGTTAGTCATGTTGAAGTTGGATGGCACTGAGTACTTACAGCTTCGTATTTGCGATTATTTTCCCTGGTAGATGTCGTCTCCCTTAAGGTACATTAGTTGCTCCTCCAGGTATTCGAGTCGCTTTTCATCTTCTGTAAGAACTGGTGGGGGATTGACTTCTGGTTGTTCCACAGAGATTGGATTGTTTCCATGCACGCCAGCATCACGAATGTCTGCAGGAGGAAGCCTAGCTTCTATAGAAATAATTCGGCCTTCAATGGCATTGAGGCAATAATAAGCTTGGTCTTGACTTGTTTGGAGACGGATAAGCGCATCTAGGACTAGATCATTACTATTCAGGTTTTGCTCGAGTTGATGAACACTTGCTTGACTAGTTCCATGCATCTTGGAAACTGAGGTAAGAGACCGAAGACGGATCAAAACACGATCGACCATTTTAGCACACTTACTCAAAAGGACTTGACTTGGATTATCGCGTAGACCTTGTTTATGAACTCATAACGGATGAAAACAATACTGTTTCTACCCAACGAAATTAAAATACTATCTAAGTCTAAAATTAAAGCCAACTGATAAAAATAATATTAATATAATCTAATCGCTAAATTAGCGGGTGTTACGCTACGTTCATTGATTAATTGGTTTTAGGTTCCAACTTCGTCGATCTGATACCACTTTGTAACACCCCCATGTACAAAAGAGCCTTACCAAGGCCTACCTTAGCAAATAAAAGTTCTACCATCTCGGTTGCCCGAGATAGTACATATCAAATACACCATAAAGAAAAAACATTTAAATTAATATAAAGTTTAATGAGATTACAATGGAAGTCTCAAATCAAAACTTAATACATTAGTCTCCAAAATCCAATGTAATAAACTCATACTAAAAGTCTAGGCAGTCTAAGACAAATCGGAATTTAAAGACTTGTCATCCCGCGTAAACGCATCCATCCCATAGAATGCTCAAGCGGAAATACCTGCTAAAATCCTGCTCACCATTCCCCTAAGGGATCACACCAGTTTTTGAAAACAGAGAAGAAGTAAGTATAACTATAAATCAACCATATCAATACAAACAGCAATACCACAATCATATAAAAAGCTAAGTATCATCTCCAAACTCCGAAAACTATACAACTACCATATCAATGCAAACAACAAAACCAAAATCATATCAAAAGCTCAGTATCATCTCCAAATTTCGGTAACCGAGTTCCCAACAATCGAAACGGTAACCCCTTGTAACACCCCCTTACACCAAAGTTCCTTACAAGACCCCCTTAGCACATTAGAGGGATACCATCTCGATTGCCCGAGGTAGTACATATCAAAACAAGCAATAAAGAAACAATAATTTATTTAACAAATGATATAAGATTATACATAGTCTCAAACTAGAGGGCATACCGTCTAGACCAATATTCCAAACGACAATCATACAACAAAGACAAGTAATGTATAAGCACAACTCTAATAGGCTCCGCGGAAGCTATGACTCGATAGTGGTGATCCCCTCAACATTCCAGCGCAGCTCAATAAATTACCTGCTGATCATTTTCGCAAATCCGCAGCCAATCACAATCAATCTTCTTTTATGAATTCCTTCCCAATGCAATCAACAAATTAGCGATAGATCGGATCCGACACGGAAAGATTAAAGGTGTTCTTGAGGAATGAGAGAGAGAGGATTTTAGAAATAGGGTTTTGTAATTAAGAAACGTAAAACTGAATTATGAAACTGACTCCTTTTAATAACCTTTAACATCCGTCAGACTAACTCCCGAAATCCGTCATACTCCATCATAGGATATTTTTGGAATTAAACAAGAATAAAAAGGGTTAGAGTATTCGTTGTTTTTGTTGTGTATTTTGTGCCCATGTGTCCCAGCCGGCCGACCGGCTGCCGGTCACCCCTACCGGCTGGGAAATTTCTTATGTGAAATGGACAATTTTGATGTTGCATGAGTCCCAACCGGCTGAGCGGCCGACCGGTCCCCCCCCCCCCAACTGGCTGGGAACACCTGTATGTTGAATGGTATTTTGAAGTGGCTATGAGTCTCAGCCGGCCACCCGGCCTCCGGTCTCACTGGCTGAGACACCCCCTCTTCCCCTTTTCTTCAATTTTCTCACTTTGGCTTATGAACCTAGACGGGTAGCGGGCATCCGGTCACACCCACCGGCTGGGGATCCCCTGTACATTTGTTGTTGTTGTAATGTGTTACTGTGGTGCCCGCCGGGTAGGCGGTAGCCGGTCCACCTGGCCGGCTGGCACCCCTTGTAGCTTCTTCTCATTTCTTTTCCATATGTCTTCATATGTAATAGTTTGTATGGTTTGTTTATCTTATAAACTTATGTAATGACATTTAATATTCATGTTTCAAATATACAATATCTTACATGTTTATATCACATGTTTTGTGATGGGTTTTAGTATGTCCCTTCTTTGAGTCGGTTTTACCTTATGTAATGATTTGAGCACTACTCGTTGAGTGCTTTTAACTCTCATTCCCCGGCTACACTTCCTAGCTCGTTATACTGGAATGTCGAAACGAGGGGGTGTATCATCGATGCTTGTATGCATGTTTTAGTGGGGATATGACGACGTTGTTAGGAGGTGAACGCAATGCGTTGATCGACCCGGCCGTCAAATGTTGTATCCTTGCGAGGTGGTGTCATTGCATGTAGCGTACTTGCTTGTATTTGATTCTTGTTCTCTTTCCGCCTCTTTCGAGTAGTTTGATTGAATTTGGGGTACTCGGCTTTTGTGTTTGACCGAGTCTTGGATGCGAAATGTTTATCACATGTCGAATCGAAACAAGTTTATTCTGAGAGTCTGGCCAGGTTTAGACTAGGACCGTATTATTATCGTCGTCCTACAGGGAGGAAATGAGTCTTTCATACACGAAATGTTTATCGTGTTTGGTTCAGGGAAATGTTTATCCCGTAGACGTGTGAATCTTTCAAATACGAAATGTTTATCGTATATGGTTCAGGGAAATGTTTATCCCGTGGACGTGTTTGATTATACTTGCTATGTACATGGTGCTAGTGCGTGTCATTTACCGTGAGAGAGTATATGCTTTTGTTGGATCATATGATGGATTGTATACTTGATTGATTGGATGCCTATGATTGGTTTGTATGTCGAATCTCAAACCTTCTCAAGCATATGTCGCTAATGGTGAGATGCAAGGCCTTAGTGTTCTATATGGTTGCCAAGTGGAGTCTTCCCCGAGACTTTTAATGCATGATGATGATGGATGATGGTTTCGTTTACTCGTATATTGTTATTATCATAATGTTATTCTCACATCCGGTATGATTTATATGTTTACATGATGACACATGATTATATGCTCGTTTATGTGCGTTTTGATGTGATATGGCTGGGAGAACCCTGAGTTGCTCCCCACTGACTGTGGCATTCATTTTTAATGAACTAACAGGTTGCAGGTTGGTGTTGCATGGGGTTGGGGCGAGTGAGCTAGCGAGCGTTGTTCTTACAACGATTCACCCTTAGCGTGTAGTTTATATTAGTTTAGTATATTAACTGTGTTTTATCAAGGGATTGATGTCCCTTGTATTTATTTAAGAGACAATTTGTATAAACAATTTATTAAATTAATTTTTTGTTTTGTAACATAGTGACATTCGCGGTTTTGCTTTTAAAGTTTTTAAAATCTCATATTTTCCGCTTCAAATCTATGTGTTTACTTTTCTGCGAAATCGCAGGGTGTCACATTCCTCAACTCAACCATAACAAGTCCTCCTCCATCAATCCCTTTCTCCCCGCAAAACGACTTATAAGGTATTAAGACTAATATCTCCAGATAGATACCAAATAACCACAACAAGCTCTCACATTTCTTTTATAGACTTAATAGCTTACATTCTTTCTTTAGTCTTACATCCTCAAAAAAGGTTCCATTAACGACTAACAACTTTACGTGAATATTCATTCATAATTTCTCATTTAAATCTCTTGTCTCCCCATTACATCCATCCTACACTTCAGACTGCCAAATTCAAAAAGAACAATATTATAACAATACACCACCAGATACTCATACATCTCACACAAGCCGCTACCTAGATTACTTCCAAAAGTCACAATGCTTCCACCTCCTTTCCACAATATTCTCTTCGATTAGTTACCGACAATATCCTACAAAATAATATCTGCCAATGTACATATATCATATAATTTTATCACAAAATCATTTTGTGACAACCCTGGCGAATGCGGAAATAAAACATAACAATCATGTGATTTATATAGCGGAAAATGCGGTGTTTTTAAAAAGTTTTACATGCTAAGATAAAAATACGAGGAATGTCAAATAATTACAAACCAAAGTAGAATATACTACAAAGAGACGGAGTCTCTCAAATATTTATCAAATATCAAATTTATTAGCAAACTAGCTAAACAACGTCTAAAGGTGATTCATCCAGGCCAACGCCCGCTAGCTCACACCCGAACCCAAAATACCACAAGCAAAAATCCATCCAATCTAGCAACCTGTTCATCCATGAAAAGCATGAACGCCACAGTCAGTGGGGAGTAACTCCGGGTTCTCCTAGCCATATCACAATAAACATACTTAAACGGAAATACGAAAGTAGAAGCATGCATATATAAACATACATGTGAAGTACGAGAGGAATAAATAGGCAATTCAATATATAAAGATATCGGTACATGAAGTACAAAACCGTAACCATCATATTATAGATAGACTCGAGGATGAAACTCTTAGGCAACCATACACTCACTAGGGCTTGCATCTCACCGTTAGCGGCAAAAGTTTGATAAGATTGAGACTCGACAAACATACCATGCCAAGTCATCCAAAGATCACAATTAATCAATCATATAATCATCCATCCAAACGTACAAATACGTTGACAACATCTCTCACGGTAAATGACACGCACTAGCACCGTGTACATGGAAAGTATGATTAAAATCGCATCCACGGGATAAACATTTCCCTGAACGCATACACGATTCAAACATTTCGTATATGTAGACTAATTTCCTCCTGGTAGAACGACGATCATAATACGGTCCAAGTCTAAACCTGGCCAGACTCTCGGAATCACATTTTTCGATTCGACATTCGATAAACATTTAGCATCCAAGACTCGGTCAATCATAGACGCCGAGTACCCCAAATTCGGTCAACCTTCACGAAAGAAGGCGGAAAAGAGCACAAGCATCATAACAAGCGGTACGCTATATGCAATGACACCACCTCGCAAGTATACAACATTTGACGGCCGGATGGATCAACGCAAAGCGTTCGCCTCCCAACAACGTCGTCATATGCCCACTAACACATGCAATTAAGCAGTAAGGATACACTCCTCGTTCCGACGTTCCAGCCTTACGAACGAAGAGGTAGCCGGGGAATGAGAGTACAAAGCACTTAACAATTTGTGCTCAAACCGTAACATGTGTAAAACCGACTCAAAGTGGGATATATGAAAAACTGTCACAAAACATGTGATACAAGTGAATGGAATATCATATATTCGAAACAATAATATTTAAAGACATTACGTAAATTTATACGATAAACGAACCATCGGAAATATTTTAAATGAAAACATGAGAAAGAAAAGTAAATAGAAAGTCAGCGTGTGCCAGCCGGTCAAGGGGACCGGTTGCCGGCTACCCGGCTGGCACCAATATATCATTTGAAAACAAATGAAAATGCAGCGTGTCCTAGCCGGTCAAAGGGACCGGCTGCCGGCTACCCGGCTGGGACCAAAGTCACTTGAGAAAAAAATGAAGACATATGGGATGTGTCTCAGCCGGTCGGCTGACCGGCTGCTTGTCAGCCGGCTGAGACCTGTATAATACCAAAATTTATTATGTAACACAAATAATATACAGCCACTCCCTAGCCGGTCGGCCGGTTGGGGCATATTATGCACGAAATTCACCACTTCCTCTCAAACATCATACAACAAACATCAACTAACATCATCAATCATCAATTCTTATTATCAATTATCATCTAACAACAACTATCATCAACAACACAATTCCTATGATTACTAATGTTATTCTAAATACGATTACTAACATAGAAAACATATTAAAACACGTAATGATATCGAGTAACCCTTCACCGTTACCTTTTTGCGTCTTCAATCCTCGTCGAGGTCCTCCTCTACTATGTAGTAGTCTTCGTCGAGGTCTTGGAGGTCACCACCTACAATTAGATAATAAAAGATGAATTTAATTCACCTTTGAGAAAGACGGATAAATTGAAAAGCGAGAAAGACGGAAATTTTATTACCAAACAATATAGAGGACGATGAGAGGGAAAGATTGAGACGAAAATTAGCGGAATTGAGCAAGAAATGAAGGAGTAGTGACGATTTTGAGATTGAGCAAGTATGGAACTTAGGTTTTGGTGGTTACTTGATGAAGAAGAAGAAGAAGTAAGTTGTGAGGGAGTTTAGGGTTTAAAGGGAGTGTAAAGGAGTAAGTGGAAAAACATGGAAAAAGCCCATAAACGCCTTAAGACGTAACTTACTCAGAATTTGCGTAAAGTCCGAAAACGAACTCGGATTTTCTAAAATGACACGGGAAATTAAATTCTATACTAAAACTAAATTTCGCTGAAAAGTATCCGTATAATATTTTTACTATAAAAATAGGGTACATTTGCGGGTGTTACACATTTATCAACACATTAAAAAATATATCACTTTTTCTTACTCATTCTTACCAACTATGTCCTTTGCATCTCTATCACTTATCTCAAAATATGATCCTCCAAATATTCCTCTTCTACTTGACGCTTTCCAACTCATAATTCTTAATACAAATCATTTCATGAGTTATAAATATCATTCAATTTGCGCTATTCGATTGCTTCAATTATTCCTTTGTTGTTCGCTATTTATACTATTTTCAATTCACACCAAATACAATTAGTCATTATCCTAAAGATTCACTCTCACTATCTCGTCCTCCAATAATGCGACTACCTTCTTATTAGCTGAAGATTCCGAATTCAACAACACTTCGCTACACCCTTCTAATCATACACCATAATAATTTCCCTTAATATAATATTTTCCTTCATTTGCTACTAATTCGCCCAAACAAATAGCGAAACTCATCATATATTATTATTATCTCCTTAGCATACCTCAAAACGATTCTTACCTCATATCATAATTTCCATATTATTTCATCTCCACAATTGTCTCTTAGTTATCCGGCTTTCCATAAAAATAATATCCAAGTCCTACTTACACATCAAACGGACTAAGCTCTCTAGGTACCATCATCATTACATTCTTCTATATCGGTCATCATCACATATATCCCGAATCAATTCAAACATCCCAATTTTACTATATATGTTACACATATTCTTCTTTATAAACATTCATATCTCTCTCCTCAATCCGCAATTCATACATTACCATTCCCTTATTATCATTTGATCATATAAACACAGACGCCACTATATAAATTACTCAATACATAAACATTATTACACATCTCATATCACAAAACCAATTTTATTTTCCCCTCACAAGGCTCCTCGATCTATCCGTCTTAACAATACATAACCACACCCATTTCTCAGAAAACAATACAATCATGGGGAACATTATTTTCTTATAGGATCCTTCAAACTCATTCACGAAGACCAATGTATACTTGAAACACATATCAATGATGCACTATGACTCAACACGATGAAACCTTCTCCGTTCCCACTAGATACGGGACGAATAAGTACATAACTTAACACAACCATCTATTGACGAAACAATATCAGGCTTCTCCCGCAGTGGCGAAGCCACTCGGTCGAATTCAACTCTCTCGATCGAACTCAAGACACTTGATCGAGTACACACACTATTCGATCGAGTAAGACGCACTCGGTCGAGTCACACATACTCGGTCGAGTGTCAACATACACTCGATCGAGTAGCCCTAAAATATCATTCGTCACCATATCTAGGGACGTTTGCTCGGTCGAGCCATAGTGGTACTCGGTCGAGCCTCTCATACTTGGCCGAGTGTCACTATGCGCTCGGTCGAGTCACTATTTTCCGCATAAAACATTTTACATAAGGTCCCAAAACTCGATCGAGTGTCAAGGTGCTCATTCGAGTATCCCCTACTCGGTTGAGTACCCTGGCCCACTCGGTCGACTCAGGCAATGATTCAACTCCATACAACAATTACTCATGCATACTCACATACATAACATATGATATTATTTCTCATACTTCACAATTATTTACATGTTCTCATCATTTCAATATATCAATATCAATTAGCTCCAAATCATACTCCATTCAAACATGCCACATTTCACACATATTTTTCATGTTCATCACGCAATTCAATTCTTTCATATATACATATATCACATGCCATACATACTTCACATATATAACATACGGTACAACCATAATATACTTTTGATGTCTAAATCACATTTAGTTAGTTCATCTGCATCCTATACATGCTTCACATAACCATGCGTAAATCATATACGCATGATTACCAACGATGAACACATTCTTCATGCCTATAATCACAACCATTCAATTCATATTGTCATAATCACATACATAACATAATCTCATGTAACGCATACATACACTATGCTCGTTAAGAATAACACATTTTCATGCCAAAATCAACACTATTTAACACATTACATCGCGTTCATGCTCATCATATTTCAAGTACATCACATAATCATGCCACACCTCATGTCATTCATATCTCATCACACCATTCACGCCAATCTCATGCGACACACACATGCCACAATTCATCTGTCCACTCCATTCCACATCAATCTCCATTCCATATATTTTTAACATGCAACATATTAACAACATCAAATACACCTAGCGCCCTGACACATCCCATAGTGACCAAGTAAGAGCTATAGAGGCAAGAGTGCGATTACGGGACGTCTCCTGAATCTTTACCGAATCATTTTATTAGACTCTTTTAATTCATTGGGTTCATTAGTTTTAGGTTCCAAAATCGATCGCTCTGATACCAATTCGTAACACCCCCAAACACCAACGTGCCTTACAAGACCTCCTTAGCACATGAGAGGGCTACCATCTCTGTTGCCCGAGGTAGTACATATCAAAACAAGAAATAAAGAAACAATACTTTATTTAACAAATGATATATGTTAATACATAGTCTCAAACTAGACGGCATACCGTCCAGACCAATAATCTAAACGACAATCGTACAAAAAATAAAAGTAATGTCTAAAGCACGATTCTAGTAGACTCCGCTGAACCTATGACTCGATAGTGGTGATCCCCTCAACATCCCAGCGCAGCTCAATAAGTTACCTGCTGATCACTTTTCGCAAATCCGCAGTCAATCTCAATCAATCTATCAACAATCTTCTTTTATGAATTCCTTCCCAATGCAAATAACAAAGTAGCGATAGATCGGATCCGGCACGAAAAGATTAAAGGTGTTCTAGAGGAATGAGATAAAGAGGATTTAAGAAATAGGCTTTTGTAATTAAGGAACTTGAAACTCAATTATGAAACTGAGTCCTCTTAATAACCTTTAACATCCGTCCGACTAAACCCTGAAATCCGTCAAACTCGATTGAGAACAACATGTACTCGGTCGAGTACGACTTAATTGGTCGAGTGCCGATATCACTCGGCCGAGTACACGAGATTAGAATACAACTAAAGATATCAGCCAAATCCACTCGGTCGAGTGGCCTCTACTCAGCCGGTCGAGTAAGCCCTACTCGGCCGAGCCCCGTATACAAAGAAATACAGTGTAGTACACCCTTGCCAGTGCTAGAGTGCATATTTAGGGACTGTATCTTCTATCAGATTCCCAAAAGGGTAATCCTTGCCGATGTTAGACCACAACACTCGACATCAAAATCCCCTCTCATCGCAACGAGAGTTCCCGCCACATTAATGTGCACCCCCCCTTGTGGTGGGAGCCACAAGAGACGAAACTCGGGGTGTGGAACCGTCTCCCGCAATGGGCCACCAATATCAATCGTAACTAGTATCACAACCAACATCATTGATTATCACAATCATCAAAATTATTATAATAATAATCAACATATAACTGTACTGAGTATGGACTACTCTATCTTAAACTAATTCGGCAATAACGATAAGAAAGGCTAGAATCCTTCTTCTATGAATTCTCCTCCTAACAATAATATAACAATCTAGGATCAACAATAATTATTCATGATTACTGAACTTAACCCTAATCCACATTAAGGTTTTAAAAACTCTACCCCAAAGACAATAATAATGAATTCGAGATCGAGAATTTACAATCGATTGACGCACGAACAAGATAAACTAGTAAATATACAATCTTCAACTTGGTTATGGATTTAGAGTATTTAGGGGTGTTTAGAGAGTGATTAGGGTTGATAAAATGTTTTAAGAAACTGACGGAATATATTTATAACTTTTAATCATCTTAATCGAAAACCGCTCGAAAAACCCGACAAACCAATGCACTTGGTCTAGTGCACAAGACACTCGACTGAGTTCACTGCACTTGTAACACTCGCAAAAGTACCCTATTTTTATAGTAAAAATATTTTACGGATACTTTTCAACGAAATTTAGTTTTAGTTTACAATTAAATTTCCAGTGTCTAGTTTAGAGTTTCCGAGTTCGTTTTCGGACTTTTCGCGAGATTTCGAGTAAGTTACGTCTTAAGACGTTATGAGCTTTTTCCATGAAATTTTTGAATTACTCCTTATGCTTCCCCTTAACCCTAATTCACCCTCATTCAACTTCTCCTTCTTCCTCACCAAGTAACCACCCAAAACCCTAACCTCCATATTTGATCAAGCTCTTTATCGACTCTACTCCTTCGTTACTCGCTTAAATTCACTAAAGTTCGTCTTATTCTTTCCCTCTCATCGTCCTCTATCTTAATTGGTAATACAATTACCGTCTTTCTCGTTTTTCAATTTATCCGTCTTTCTCAAAGGTGAATTATATTCATCTTTTATTATCTAATTGTAGGTGGTGACCTTCAAGAGCCCGACAAAGACTACTACTTAGTAGAGGAGGACATCGACGAGGATTGAAGACGCGAAAAGGTAACGGTGAAGGGTTACTCGATATCTTTACGTGTTTTAACGTGTTTTCTATGTTAGTAATCGTATTTAGAATAGGATTAGTAGTCATAGGAATTGTGTTGTTGATGATGGATGTTGTTAGTTGATAATTGATGATGAGAATTGATGATTTGTGATGTTAGTTGGTGTTGTTGTGTAATGAGCCTTAGTAAAAAAATGGATGTTTTCGTGTATATTTGACCCCAGCCGGTCAGCTGGCTGGATATTAATTGTTGTTACGTAAAAATTTACATATGCCTTATGTCTCAGCCGGCCGACCGGCTAAGACACACCTCACTTTGACTTCAAATTCTCGTATGACTTTGGTCCCAGCCGGGTAGCCGGCAGCCGGTCCCTTTGACCGGCTTGGACACGCTGCTCTTTTAATTGTTTTCGAATGTTATATAGGTACCAGCCGGGTAGCCGGCAGCCGGTCCCCTTGACCGGTTCGCACCCGCTGCCATTTCAATTGCAATTCTTTCTTACATTTTCATTTATAATATTTCGGATGGTTCGTTTATCGTATAAATTTACGTAATGAATTTAAATATTAATGTTTCGAATATATGATATTCCATTCGCTTGTATCGCATGCTTTGTGACACTTTTTCATATATCCCACTTTGAGTCGGTTTTACACATGTTACGGTTTGAGCACTAATTTTCTATGTGCATTGTACTCTTATTCCCCTGGCTACCTCTTCGTTTGTAAGGCAGGAATGTCGGAACGAGGAAGTTATCCTTACTGCTTAATTGCATGTGTTAGTGGGCATATGACGTCGTTGTTGGGAGGCGAACGCTTTGCGTTGATCGACCTGAACGTCAAATGTTGTATACTTGCGAGGTGGTGTCATTGCATGTAGCGTACCGCTTGTTATGATGCTTGTGCTCTTTTCCGCATCTTTCGTGAAGGTTGATCGAATTTGGGGTACTCGGCGTCTATGATTGACCGAGTCTTGGATGCGAAACGTTTATCGCATGTCGAATCGGAAAATATTATTTCGAGAGTCTGGCCAGGTTTAGACTAGGATCGGATATTTATATCGTCGTCATACCGGGAGGAAATTAGTCTTCATATACGAAATGTATTGAATCGTGTATGCGTTCAGGGAAATGTTTATCCCGTGGATGCGATTTTAATCATACTTGCCATGTACAAGGTGCTAGTGCGTGTCATTTACCGTGAGAGATGTTGTCATCGTATTGTACGTTTGGATTGATGATTATATGATTGATTTTTGTGATCATTGGATGACTTCGCATGGTTTGTTTGTCGAGTCTCAATCATATCAAACTTATGCCGCTAACGGTGAGATGCAAGCCCTAGTGAGTGTATGGTTGCCGAAGAGTGTCTTCCCCGAGTCTTTCTATAATATGATGGTTACGAATTTGTACTTCATGTATTGATATCTTTTCATATTGAATTGCCTATTTATTCTTCTCGTATTTCACATGTATATCTATATATACATGCTTCTATTTTCGTATTACCGTTTAAGTATGTTTATTGTGATATGGCTGGGAGAACCCGGTGTTACTCCCCACTGACTGTGGCGTTCATGTTTTTCTTGGATGAACAGGTTGCTTGATTGGATGGCTTTTTGCTTGTGGTATTTTGGGTTCGGGTGTGAGCTAGCGGGCGTTGGCCTGGATGAATCACCTCTAGACGTTGTTTAGCTAGTTTGCTAATAACTTTGTTACTTGATAACATTTTGAGAGACTTCGTCTCTTCGTAGTATATTCTACTTTGGTTTGTAATTATTTGACATTCCTCGTATTTTATCTTTAGCATGTAAAAAGTTTTAAAAACACCGTATTTTCCGCTATATAAATCACATGCTTGTTATGTTTTTTTTCCGCATTCGCAAGGGTTGTCACAGTTGGTATCAGAGCTTTAACGCTCCCGACCCACACACGTGAACCCTAAACATAAACTACTTGACCTTGAAATAATAAATGAGAGATGGATAGAAGTTAAGGATTTTACTTGGTACTCTATTTGTTTATGCTAAGTGTTAGGATTAACTTGTTTTGTTTTTGTTTCTTATGAAGATGGTTAGACCTCGAGTAGTAGAGAATGTTATGCTAGAAGCTCGTACTCAAGCTCTAAAGAATCAGCAAGATGCGGCTATTGCTCAAGCCAACCAAGTCCCACCTCGTAGAGAAGATAACCACTAAGGAGGCTACGCTTGGGTGGCTAGCCAGATAGCCAGGAGTAAGATTATACCTTATGGTGGAGAGCCGAACCCTGCCGAGCTATCGGAATGGTTTCGAGAAATGGAGAAGCAATTTGATTTATGCCAAGTCCGTGAAGAGGACAAGGTAAGGATTGCCAAGCACTTCCTTGTAAGGGAAGCAGATAATTGGTGGGCGATTACTAGTACCACCGCTACTCTTGAAGACGACTTCAATTGGGCTTGTTTCAAAGCTCTAGTTGAAAGTAGATTTTATCCTAAGGAGCTCAAGCAACAAAGGCTCAAGGAATTTATTGACTTCAAGCAAGGTGATTTGTCGGCACAAGACTTCACAACGGAGTTCAACAAGCTTGCTCACTTTGCTCCGAGGCTCATCAAAGATGACGAGGACCGAGCCTTCTACTACCTCAACAAGCTTAGTGCTTTACTCCAAAGCAAGGTTTGGAGAAATTCTACCTCCTTTGGGGAATTGTATGATGATGCTCTATGGGCCGAGAACTCCATGAAGGCCATCAAGGATGAAGCTATGATGAAGAATCCCTCTCCTTCCTTCACTCCTAGGCCTAATTTCTATGGGAAGAGGCCGTTTACTCCTTTGTCTTCCAACTCTTATGCCAACAAGAGGAGATTCAATCCTCCTCCTAATGCAAGTACAAGAGCTCCCGCTCCTTTCATTCCCCGAGCTACTTCTAACATGGCTCATAGGCCTTATGCTTCTCAAGCTCAAGCTCAAGGTCGCTTTTGCAACCGTTGTGGACAACCACACCACCCCGGTGTAGCATGTTACAACCGACCCTATGTTTGCTTCTTTTGCCAAAAGACGGGTCACCGTTATGATGATTGCCCCTATCGAAAGTTGCCCCCTCCAATTGCCAAACCTAAGGGTTCTATCTTCGTTCTAAGCCGAGCCGAAGCCGATGCTCATCCGGAGATAATTACGGGTATGTTCTCAATCTTAGAGCAACCGTGTCTTATTCTATTTGATACCGGTGCTTCTATGTTCTTTGTGTCTTCAACTGATGCTAATAAATTATCAATCGAGCCTACTTCTAGTTAGGATACTCCCATATCCTTAACATCCGGAGAAATTATCTCTTGTTCTACTCTTTATCCAAATGTCCTAATATCTATTGCGGGTAATATCTTTCCCGCAAATCTCCTTAAGTTTCCTCTAGGAGAATTCGATGTAATTCTAGGTATTGATTTGTTAGCGTTATACCATGCTAGGTTCGAGTGTAGAGATCAAAAGATTTATTTAAAGAGTCCTTTAGGAGTTAGAATAACCCATAAGGGATCTCCTTCCCGAATGGGTGTGTCTTTGATTTCCGCGATGAAGTTGGTGAGTATGGTAAGAAAGGGTCACCAAGCATACTTGTGTATTGTGACTTCTACAACTACTTCCTTACCGAATATTGAAGATGTGCCTATAGTTCGTGAATTTGTTGATGCATTCCCCGAAGACTTGCCCGGGATCCCTCCCGAGCGTGATGTTGAGTTTTCCATTGATCTTGTACATGGTTCCGGACCCATAGCCAAAGGTCCTTACCGTATGGCTCCAACCGAGTTGAATGAGTTAAGGAAGCAACTTGATGATATGATTGAGAATGGTTTTATTCGACCAAGTGCCTCGCCTTGGGGTGCTACCGTTCTCTTTGTAAAGAAGAAAGATGGTTCCATGAGACTTTGTATTGATTACCGTGAGTTGAACCGAATTACAATCAAGAATAGGTATCCTTTGCCAAGAATTGAAGATTTGGTTGATCAACTAAAGGGTGCTTCTACTTTTTCCAAGATTGATTTGAGATCCGGTTATCACCAAATTCCCGTTCGTGATGTTGATATACCGAAGACCGCTTTTAGTACAAGATATGTTCACTTTGAGTTCAAGGTGATGCCATTTGGATTGACTAATGCTCCCGCTATTTTTATGGATCAAATGAACCGCACATTTAGTTAGTATCTTGACAAGTGTGTGGTGGTGTTCATCGACGACATCCTTATTTTCTCCAAGACCGAAGAAGAGCATGCTATTCATCTAAGGACTATTTAGGCTGTCCTTCATCGTCAAAAGTGGTTTGCCAAATTCTCCAAGTGTGAATTTTGGTTACCTAAGGTGTCCTTTCTTGGGCATGTAATTTCTAAAGAAGATGTAATGGTGGATCCTTCTAAAATTGAAGCCGTTGTTGATTGGAAGAGTCTGACCGATGTTAGAGAAGTCCGAAGTTTTCTTGGTTTAGCTGGTTTTTACCGTAGATTTGTCAAAGATTTCTCAAAGCTTGCTAAACCGATGACTCAATTGTTAAAGAAAGAAACCAAGTTCGTATGGAATGAAGCTTGTGAAGCCGCTTTTCAAGAGTTAAAGAAAAGGTTGACTACCGCCTCGGTGTTGACTTTGCCTGAAGATGGTGTAGACTTTGATGTCTATTGTGATGCTTCTAACATGGGATTGGGTTGTGTACTTATGCAAAGTAGGAAAGTGGTTGCTTATGCCTCGAGACAGTTGAGAGTTCATGAAGTGAACTACCCTACTCATGATTTGGAATTAGCCGCCGTTGTCCATGCTTTGAAAGTGTGGAGACACTATTTGATAGGTGTCGTATATTCACCGATCACAAAAGTTTGAAGTACATATTTACTCAAAAGGAGTTGAATATGAGACAAAGGAGATGGTTGGAATTGGTGAATGATTATGATTTTGAGTTGTTGTACCATGAAGGGAAGGCTAATGTTGCTGCCGATGCTCTTAGTAGGAAATCTTCTCATTCCTTGATTGCTATGTCGGTATTACCCGTTGATTTTTGTATTGAGTTTCGAAAGATGAAGTTGGAATTCATGGAACGTGGATTTGATTATGTTGGTGCTAAGACTGTCGAACGTGTTTTTCTCCGTGAGATCCGCGAAAGTCAAATTGATGATCCTACCTACATGTCTATTCAAGCCAAACTTCTAGAAGGAAAAGCTAAAGACTTCAAGATCGATGACAAAGGTGTTCTTCGTTTGCATGACCGTTTGTTTGTGCCTAATGCTCTTGTGTTGAGAAAGCGAGTTCTTGATGAAGCTCACCTTTCTCCTTATTCTATCTACCCCGGAGGTGATAAGATGTATAAAGACTTGAAGCTACAATTTTGGTGGCCGAATTTGAAAGGCGATGTTGTGTCTTATGTTGGAAGATGTCTTACTTGCCATCAAGTGAAAATCGAACACAAGAGACCAGGTGGATTGCTACAACCTTTGGATATTCCACTGTGGAAGTGGGAATCTATTTCTATGGATTTTGTCATGGCTTTGCCAAGGACCGTTGGAAGTAAAGACGCTGTTTGGTTTATTGTTGATCGTTTGACTAATAGTGCTAGATTCATCCCGATCAAAGAGACTTGGAGTTTAGATCGTCTAGCGAAAGACTATGTTGATGAGATTGTTAGATACCATGGTGTTCCCAAGGAGATCATATCCGACCAAGATCCGAGGTTTTGTTCGAGATTTTGGAAGGCCTTACAAGAGGCCATGGGTAGTAGATTGTTGATGAGTACCGCATTTCATGCTGCTACTGATGGTCAGACCGAGAGGACTATTCAGACTTTAGAAGACTTGCTTAGGGCTTGTGCACTCAACTTCCAATCTAGTTGGGAAAAGAGTCTACCGTTGGTGGAGTTTTCTTACAAGAATAGTTATCATGCCTCGATCAAGATGGCTCCTTATGAAGCTCTTTATGGAAGAAAATGTCGAAGTCCTATTTGTTGGGATCAATTGAGTGATGTTCGTGACTTAGGTCCCGATGTTCTTGTTGAAACCATTGATCATGTGAAAGTCATTCGTGATAGAATGAAAGCCGCTCAAGAACGACATAAATCTTATGCCTATATCCGAAGAAGACCGTTGGAATTTGAAGTTGGAGATAAAGTATTCTTGAAAGTATCTCCGATGAAGGGTGTTAAACGGTTTGGTGTAAAGGGTAAATTGAGCCCGAAGTACATTGGACCCTTCGATATTGTGAAAAGGATTGGTGCCGTTGCTTACAAGTTGGACTTGCCCCCGAATTTGGCTAAAGTTCATGATGTATTCCATGTTTCTCAATTGAGGAAGTACATTAGTGATCCAACTCATGTCATTCAAGCTAAAATGCCCGAGCTTGAACCGAACTTGTCCTTTGAAGAGAAGCCGATCCGCATCCTAGATCGCAAGGATAAGAAGTTGAGAAGTAAAGTGGTTCCTTTAGTGAAGATTTTGTGGAGATGTGCTAATGTCGAAGAAATGACGTGGGAAACAGAAGCTTCTATGCGTATTAAATATCCATGCTTATTCGATTAAGGTATCTTTCTTTCGCTCAAGTTTCGAGGGTGAAACTTTTAAAAAGGTGGGGTGATTGTAACACCCGCAAATGTACCCTATTTTTATAGTAAAAATATTTTACGGATACTTTTCAGCGAAATTTAGTTTTAGTTTAAAATTAAATTTTCCGTGTCTAGTTTAGAATTTACGAGTTCGTTTTCGGACTTTACGCGAGATTTCGAGTAAGTTACGTCTTAAGACGTTATGAGCTTTTTCCATGAAATTTTTCACTTACTCCTTATGCTTCCCCTTAACCCTAACTCACCCTCATTCAACTTCTCCTTCTTCCTCACCAAGTAACCACCCAAAACCCTAACCTCCATATTTGATCAAGCTCTTTATCGACTCTACTCCTTCGTTACTCTCTCAAATTCACTAAAGTTCGTCTTATTCTTTCCGTCTCATCGTCCTCTATCTTAATTGGTTTCTCGCTTTTCAATTTATCCGTCTTTCTCAAAGGTGAATTATATTCAACTTTTATTATCTAATTGTAGGTGCTGACCTTCAAGACCCCGACAAAGACTACTACTTAGTAGAGGAGGACATCGACGAGGATTGAAGACGCGAAAAGGTAACGGTGAAGGGTTACTCGATATCTTTACGTGTTTTAACGTGTTTTCTATGTTAATAATCATATTTAGAATAGGATTAGTAGTCATTGGAATTGTGTTGTTGATGATGGATGTTGTTAGTTGATAATTGATGATTGATGATGATAATTGATGATTTGTGATGTTAGTTGGTGTTGTTGTGTAATGAGCCTTAGTGAAACATGGAGGTTTTCGTGTATATTTGACCCCAGCCGGCCGACCGGCAGCCGGTTAGCTGACCGGCTGGGGAGTGGCTGGATATTAATTGTTGTTACGTAAAAATTTACTTATGCCTTATGTCTCAGCCGGTCAGCCGACCGGCTGCTGAAACACACCTCACTTTGACTTCAAATTCTCGTATGACTTTGTTCCCAGCCGGGTAGCCGGCAGCCGGTCCCTTTGACCGGCTGGGACACGCTGCTCTTTTAATTGTTTTCGAATGTTATATAGGTGCCAGCCAGGTAGCCGGCAGCCGGTCCCCTTGACTGGCTGGCACCCGCTGCCATTTCAATTGCAATTCTTGCTTACGTTTTCATTTATAATATTTCCGATGGTTAATTTATCGTTAAAACCCACTTTGAGTCGGTTTTACACATGTTACGGTTTGAGCACTAACTTTCTTTGTGCTTTGTACTCTCATTCCCCTGGCTACCTCTTCGTTCGTAAGACTGGAATGTCGGAACGAGGAGTGTATCCTTACTACTTAATTGCATGTGTTAGTGGGCATATGACGATGTTGTTGGGAGGCGAACGCTTTGCGTTGATCGACCCAGCCGTCAAATGTTGTATACTTGCGAGGTGGTTTCATTGCATGTAGCGTACCGCTTGTTATGATGCTTGTGCTCTTTTCCGCATCTTTCGTGAAGGTTGACCGAATTTGGGGTACTCGGCGTCTATGATTGACCGAGTCTTGGATGCGAAACGTTTATCGCATGTCAAATCAGAAAATGTTATTTCGAGAGTCTGGCCAGGTTTAGACTAGGATCGGATATTTATATCGTCGTCCTACCGGGAGGAAATTAGTCTACGTATACGAAATGTATTGAATCGTGTATGCGTTCAGGGAAATGTTTATTCCGTGGATGCAATTTTAATCATACTTGCCATGTACAAGGTGCTAGTGCGTGTCATTTACCGTGAGAGATGTTGTCAACGAATTGTACGTTTGGATGGATGATTATATGATTGATTTTTCTGATCATTGGATTACTTCGCATGGTTTATTGTCGAGTCTCAATCATTGATGCGGTCGTTATACACCAAAAATAAAACCTAAGTCAACTAACTAAGAAGATAGCGGAAGTAGGGTGGATCTCCACAGGAAGGAAACTAATTAGCTGAAATCTAAATCTGCAAGAAACAATCTGGGGGTTTTGAAAATTGGCTTTAACTAAACTAAATAAGAATAAAGGAAAAAGAAATAAAGGGAGAAATAAATACGAATAAATCAGATAAAGAGAGAAATATGCCAGGATTCGGTCTACTGCAGTATCGGCATCTATGGGTCAACTAAGTCAGTCAATCTATCAATGAGAAGGGCAATGGTTTTCTCCTCTCGGTCTCAAACCACCCTAGGGATTTTCCTAATTAACTCTCGTCCTCGTAGGAGTCCCCTATCAATTCTAAGCAAGGCTTCCCTTCCAATCTCTCGATCCAGGTCGGGGTTAACTACCTAGCCTAGTCTCCTGCGTTTACTCATTCGACTAAACCTCAATTAAATTGCTTAGACTGATTCTCATATGCAAAACTAACTAAAATAATCTATCCTAACATGCCTCTACTACAGTTTCTCTCATCCCAACATACAAGAAAATTAGCTACTCATGCTATCACTATGCTAACAAAGACGATTGAACATATGACGATAGACATAATAAAATCGTAATTAATAAGCATAAATAATAACAACACAACAATTAAGTAGAGTAAGTAGTAATTACGATTAAAATAGAGGTAAGAGTTAAAGAGAGAAATCGTTTACAATCTTAGCAATCCGGCGTAAAGAACAATCCACGTCGAATAAACCTGAATGAAAACTAAAGATTAAAAGTTCAGAAACTAATGAAAGATTAATGTCATCTAATTCCTGCTGATAAGTTCTGAATCATCAAAACTTAATTCTAATGACGTAAATAAGAGTCATATATAGTGTCTAACACGACTCTAACCCTAATTAAGCTATGGACTTAAAGCCCGTGATAAGATCCACTCGATCGAGGGAAAGAACCCTTCGATCGAGGCTTTTATTCATAGAAATTAGTCGATCGAGCACTTGATCTACTCGATCGACCAACACTTATACGGCTCCTACTCGATCGAGCAAAGGATGTAGCTCGATCGAGTTCTTCTGGCTTCAACTCACCTCGATCGACCAAATGCATAGTCGATCGAGGTCTTCTGGCATAGTACATAGTAAGAGACATGACTTTGGTCTTGATAGTGGATGGTTCCACGCTTCCCCATGCAAGAGTTCCTGTTCCGATCCTTCCATTCTCCTAAATGCATGCAAAGTGGACTATTTTGGCTCAGTTTCTGCTACTATGCAGCTTGTACCTACAAAATGGTAATGAAAGTACAAAGTAGCCAAATAGGGGCATATGGTGATAAAATATCACCTAAACGACATAGAAATGCGTGCATAAATGGACTAAAAAGTCTATATAAAATACACGTATCAAACTTCCCCAAACCAAACCTTTGCTTGTCCTCAAGCAAACTAAATGCAACTAAATGAGACAAAATAAACCTAGGGGAATGGAGTAAGTCTCAGAGCTAGCTACAAGTCAATGTTAAACCGTTCAATGCACTCATTCAATCGCTACAAAGTTTAAAATGAAGATGAACGAATTTATACAATCTTGGAAATAAATTAGACTTTTGACCTTGCAAGACTCAACCAAATTCGGACTCTCACGGGTCACTCTTCTCTCTACAAGCAAATGTTAAGTAGATATGTGTAAGAAAGAGAGAAGAAAATATAGTCACTCACCTAGACTACGACCGACACAACATGTATTGCTAACTAACATGAAAGATGATTCAAGCACCGTACACACGCATAACCACCGTTCAAGGACAATCACGTGCCGAACATTTACAAAAATATGGATATGTGAGGCTAATTGGTAAGAAGGGGCAAAACAATTAATGGAAATGTGAGGGTAAATAGCCAAGCTAGTTCCTAACAAGACCGCAACAGAACTCGTTCCATCTTCCAACAATCAAAAATTAAGCTCGATGCCTTACCAAATCTAGGCATAAACAACACAAATCCCAAATAACACCTCAACAAAATAAAGATATGCATAGGAGGTGTAAACCACAAAAACTTCAGCCAATTATTTTTTCGTTATATTTTTTCATTTTTTCCATTTTCTTTTCCTTTCTTTTTCTTTTTCTTGGCTGATCGAGGAAAACCACTCGATCGAGTAGAATGAGTCACTCGATCGAGGCACAAAAACACAAAATCTTCTCGATCGAGCTGAAAGCTACTGGATCGAGACACTATCAACACTTCACTTTTTTTCTCGTAAATATTCACCCAATCAATGAAACGAGCCAAAAACTGACACAATGACATAAAATACCTCGACTACTAAACTAGCTCGGCAAAGGTAGGCTCAGTTTAGGATGTAGTTAAGGGCAACAGGCAGATATGGCTTTATGTGGAGTTAATGGGGTAAAATGAGGAAAAGGGAGATGCAAATATTCTCAAAACACGTAATACCGACCACAAACCCAATGCGTGCAGGCAATAAGAAATCAAAATTCATATACAAGCAAATGACACGAGATGTGGGGAGTAACTACTCTCATTCCTAGATGAACTAGTCATGGATGTCACCAGTTATTGGCTCTAAAACTCAGAATATATAAGTAGTTTGCCAAAATGTTGAGTCAAGTCTACTAGCCAAAATTAAATTCCAAGACAAAATTCAATGGTTCACTATTTCGATTTTACTAAGTAACTCAAGAAAGCTGCAAAGAATAGCATAAACTAGACTTGTAGTGCGATTTCATCATGAACAAGGCTCCAATCCGACTCAACTATATGCAAAAATAAACGTGATATTTTTGATTTTTTCAAATTCTTTCTAATTAACATGAATGTAAACGTGAATGCAATACAAATGCAAATGCAGACGCAAAAGGATGTAAAACACCTCCACAAACCAAAACAGACAATGTCCTCATTGGCTATAACACAAAAGCATATAAGGGAAAGGGAAAAAACAACCTAATTCATGTTCCTAAGGAATGAAATATATGTAAGGAATGGAAAAACAAAAGAAAAACTCACAAAACAAAGCTTCCCCAAACCAGCAGCAAACTGGGGGTCGATCGAGTGAAAATTGGACTCGAACGAGAACTTTTTCAGTCAGGGTTGCTCGATCGAGTAGTCCGTTTTACTCGATCGAGTACTCGCTTGATAGCACAGCCTCGTCTTTGGGCAATTGTTTTCCGCTTCATTTTCCTGCAAAACGATGCCAACCGATACCCAAGAATACCAAAAGAAAGTCCAGCAAGAAAATAAATTGTCTATCTAAACTACGGATTATCACGTGATAGTCTAATTGTCTAATGAAAACGTGATAAATTGTTTTTACAAATTGCACGGGGTTGCAAACCCGGCTACCAACCAAATAGTTTCATGAGAAGGCCACCGTTTGGCCTTTGACTTGCGGAATTACCCTCAGCTGCATTAATTTCCGTCTTCTTCCTCCACCCGTACGTTGGTTTCTTGGAGTCTAGCTCCACTTCGGAATCACTTGAATACATGCGAGCTCCTTTGTCCTTCTTGGACTTCTTCTTCTGGACGTCGTCACGCAAACCTGGCTTTCCCTTTTCCAGCTCCAATGCTACCGCTCTATGATCTGTAAGGCAACATACAACAGCATGTTCCTCCAATTCACTCCCAAACTGGGCAGAGGTGTTACGGTAGCAATGGGGCTATCACAGATAGGAGCTATAGGTTCGATAGGAACCGAAGCTTTGTCATGCGTGAATAAATCAGGTGCAATATCAGATAAGGGAAGTGCGTAGCATGGTGACACAAGCATAGGACCCTTACTAGCATGAGACTGCGTGAATACTAAATTCTCCCCACCTATTTCAAAAGTTAGAGTCTGTAACCCAACATCAATAACCGCTTGCGCAGTATGCAAGAACGGTCTTCCCAAAATGATGGGAGTGTGAGAATCCTCAGGTATATCCAAAACTATGAAATCGACCGGGATAAAGAATTTTCCTATTTGCACAGGAACATCCTCTATGATTCCTAAGGGTCGAGACAAGGTCCTATCTGCCATCTGTACCGTCATGTTTGTACACTGAAGCTTGGTAAAGCCTAACCGTTTGGCTAAAGACAAAGGTAAGACGCTAACACTAGCGCCTTGGTCACATAACGCGTTGTCTATGAGATAGGTACCTATATGACACGGTATAGAAAAACTACCTGGGTCAGACAGCTTAGGGGGCATTTGTTCTGGAGGAACGCAGAGCATTCCTCTGTTAAGGCTACAGTCTCTATAGTATAAACCGACCCCTTACGCAAAAGCATTTCACGCATAAATTTTAAGTAGGAGGGTATCTTTAATAGGAGGTCTGCAAGAGGAACGTTCACCTTAAGATCGCGTACAATGTTAGCGAACCGAACAAATTCCTTCTCGTCCTTAGCCTTCTTCAACCGACCAGGAAACGGAACTGGAATGTCAGGATTACTACGTTGCATATCCTTGACAATTGCGTTGTTAATCATCCGCTTGCTTAACCCCTTCGAACGAGCTTCTCGCTCATGAAAACCCATCGATCGAGTATCAATATCACTCGATCGAAGATTATCCGAGCTTACATTGCTCGATCGATCAGCTTCCTCAGTCAACTTATTCGATCGAGTAACTGGATTCTCTCGATCGACCACTTGCCTATCTGAACCACTCGATCGACCATCAACAACCTCTCGATCGAGTAACAAACTTTCTGATTCAATCGATCGATTAACACAAACATCTCGATCGAGTGCTTTCTCCTTCAATTCATTCGATCGACTAGCAATAACCTCTCGATCGATTACATTATCAGCAACAGTCTTCGCCACTTTGGGATGCGCACCAGAAATATCAGCAACTGTACCAGGACTGTCATAAGCAAGACCGCTTCTCAGAGTAATCATATTCAACGTCTCCTTGTGCAACGGGAGTATGTGACCAAGCCAAGACACGAGCCATGACACGAGCTCAAGACAAGACACAAACTCAAGACAAGACTCAACATCAAAACAACAACCTACATTCAGACAACACCATGACCAGCTATGACAATGTTCTATTCAGTCCAAGCCACAACCACTTCAAGCCTGCTAAGACAACACCACCACAACCAGAACAAAGCCTAGCCATCCACTTCCCAAGACTAGGCCACAACAAAGCTCAGCCAACAGCCCAACAAACCCAACACAACAAAACAGCCCCCAGCCAAAAACAGCCTATCACAGCCTTTCTAAACAAGGTCCATGGGGCCCCACACAATCAAACAAGCCTAACCAACCCTCAAACCTATGTCTTGGGAAGGTCCTCTACAACTTTCCCCAGGACTTCCCTCCCCAGAAACAAACACACAAAGAGTTAGCTTAGGGACAACTTCAGACTGTCCAGATTTCAGCCTTTTTGCAGTAGTTAACATGTCACTATCAAACTTTCCTTTTATGATCAAACAAACTCGAGGGCCTTTTAGCAGGACCTTTGGCATCCATCCCACTTCAGTTGAGCTCAAGAATCAAGCTCAGAAGTCCACCCCTCCCCCAGTTTCAACCCCAACAAACCAATTAAGGCAGATTGTCCTATTAGAACTACTTTTCTACTTTATTGCTTTATGCTGAACAATGTAGCTGTTATTTCTGTTTCTTTTGCAAACCCACTGTGGCCCTAGGATGTAATGAACGAATAGGATGTAATCTCCTTGCCTATATAAGGCCTTTACCTAATGAAATGCAAATCAGATTTGAAGTAAAACATAAAACTGAAACCTTGTTTCTGTTGCATCTCTTGGCTGTGTGCTTGAGACAACTTCCTTTGCTTTGTGCTTGGAAGTGAGCTTTGGTCCTTAGCTGTGTGCTGGGATCAAAGTTCAACCCTCAATCATTGGCTTTGTGCTTTGGTTAAGGTCCTATCCTTGTTCTTTAACAATCAATTCAAACAGAAACAGAGTATTTGCAAAGTGTCTGAATCTCAATCAAATTGTCATTGTTTAGTTGTTTTTCTGAATAGTTTCAGTGCAAATTGGTTATCAGAGCTTTGGTTTGTGAGTTCATCTACCTAACTACATTAAAAACACAAAATACAACCATGAGTGAAGAGAGAATCACAGGTCTTGAAAACACAGTTCAAGATCTTGTCAGAACTGTAATGGAGGTCTCTAGATCTGTCAATGAACTCCTTGAGGGCCAACAGAACAATGATACAAGGGGAGGCATAGGTCGAGGAAGAGGAGCACCTTTCCCACAAGGTGGAGTAAGGAGGAGACAACCTGTAGATCAGTTTGAAATGTCAGATTCAGATGGCTCAGATCACAGTCTTCTCAGACACCAAGACAAAGATATCAAGGTAGAGATTCCTGACTTTCTAGGTAGCTTGAACACTGATGATTTCTTAGATTGGCTAAGGTCTGTAGAAAGAGTCTTTGAGTTTAAAGGATACACTGATAGAAAGGCTTTTAAGGTTGCTATCATGAAACTAAAAGGCTATGCCTCACTTTGGTATGAAAACATGAAAACCTTGAGGGTTAGAGAAGGGAAAGAACCTGTAAAGTCATGGCTCAAACTGAAAACGAAAATGAGAGCTAAGTTTGTCTCTAGGGACTACACTCAAGACATGTTCATTAAGCTTACTCACCTAAAGCAAGACCAAAGACCTTTAGAGTCCTACCTAAGAGACTTTGAACAACTCACTTTGCAATGTGAGGTTGTTGAGAAATCTGAACAAAAGATAGCAAGGTTCTTAGAGGGGTTGGATGAAAGGATAGCTAGCAAAGTCAGATTACAAAACATATACTCCTTTGAGGAAGCTGTCAACCTGTCTTTAAGGGTAGAAAAATTGGGAAAAGGAAAGGCCAGTGTTTCTAAGACACCTTCCAGAACCCCCACCTTCAAACCTTTTGTAGGAGTTAAGATAGGAGAACCTGTGGTTCCCGTTAAGACTCCTTTCAACCTTGATAAAGGCAAGGCTGTTGAGGCAGGCCAAAGGAAGACTACCCCTCTCAAAAAGTGCTTTCAATGTCAAGGGTATGGACATTTTGCTAGAGAATGTCCCTCTAAAAGGGCTCTGAGTACCCTAGAAGTAATCCATTGGGGAGATGATGAAGTGTTGGTCTGTGATGAAGAGATGGAAGAGCCTGAGGTAGAGGCTAGTGAGGAGTTGATAGAGCCTGATGCAGGGTTAAGTTTGGTACCATGGAGGGTAATGCATACTCAACCACAACCTTTGGAAGAGGACCAAAGACACCAGATCTTTAGGACCAGATGTACCATCAA
>JAIUZE010006422.1:0-10231 GCA_022085475.1 Heliosperma pusillum | reverse complement strand
ATAGTTTTTAAAGCAACCTTTGAGCAAATATTTATTATTTTTGAGTTTTGTTTTAAAAGAGTCGTGCATCCATTATTATCATTCGCTTGATGAAATACGTTATTGGGATATATACCTCCATTATATAGCTTTACAATTCTTTAAACGGGCATCTGTGTGATTTATATTGTACTTTCTTATTAGCGTAAGATAGTATAGAGTATTTAGCGATACTCACCTTGAGTTATAATCATAGTGTTGATTATACGAGTGGGTTGGTAATTTTTGTACTCCGTAGAAAGGTACTAAAAATTATTAATCGAGAATAGTGGACGTAGGTTTCAACGTGTGAAACTGAACCACTTCAAAATCGTGTGCCTCTCTCTTATCTCTTTACTTTTCGTTATTTTGTTATTCGCGCTTACTTTGATTAATTAATTAGTTGATTTTAATTCATAAGATCAAATAATTAATTACATATCATATAAATCGAAAAAGTGGGGCTAGTTTTTAATACTCAATTCACCCCCCCCCCCCCTCTTTCGTATTCGATCAATAGACTCTACATTCTACTTTGTTGAATGGGTAGACAAAAGAGACAAAATAAACCCTCGCCTGCAAGAAAGAAGACGGCTTTAGCAAGTAAAGAAGAAGATGAGCGAAAAAGTAAAGTTAAGTATGGAGATGGATGAAGCAGCAGAAGATTACCTAAAGCAAAAGGAAATCGGAAACATTGGAAGGAGCAGGAATAACATAAGACTGGTAATCAAGAGCAGTTAGTTTTAAAACATTAGTGCCAATGGTATGCTCGAACGCGAACCTGAGGAAGTGAACGGATGCAGGTTGGGGGTGGGAGTAGCCAAACATACAACATTGGTTTGTGGGAGAGTAAAGATGAAATCAAACTGAGACTGAGTTTTATCGACCCTGGAGAAATCAGCAACAATTTATTACAAGGGCTGATTGGTGGATAGGTCATAGGCATCAATAAGATTGACGAGGCCGAAATAATGAGTAAAGAGGATGTTGTCGAAAACAACCACAGCAGGATGCCAAACACCATCGAAGTTCTTGAGCAGACAATGTCAATTGGAATTGGAATTGGGGTAGAAGGCGTAAATCTGGCGAGAGTCGAACAAATGAGCAAGAACACGATTGTTTTTAAGATCAACAATAACAGGAGTCGACACTTTACGGTCGACAAGGGGGAGGAAAGTTTAAATGAATCCAATCATCACCATTCCACAGCTTGGGAGCAAGATGGAAGTGATACTTATTTACATATTTTTGCTAAAAAAATACATTATTTTGTCAAAACACTTCAGTTTTTGATGTTGACTTCCCGGTTACTAATTTTGAGTCATTTTTTGCCGAAATTGACAATAATATTTTCTCAAGAAGATAATTTAATCATGTTATCCTTTTTCCCTTAATTTAGCGACATTCTAAATTTGTTTTCTCTTTTACCAATCTTTTTATTTTTTCCTACGCAAATTAAGTTCTATAACCGTCGTACATACGACGAGAAAGACGTACGAAATTACACTTTTTTTAAAAATAAAAAATAAAAAATCCTATTGTACAACTGTTAATAAAAAAAGTGGTCACTTTATACCAAAAAAAATATAAAAAATTTGTTGTACAATAATATTTCTTATTTTTTTTCCATTTGTGTAAAGCGTAAATAAGAAATTAATCTTTTTTAAAATTCAGTTTCTATAAATACTTCTTATAAACACCTGAATTGCATTTGGAATCGATTTTTGATTAAACTGTATTTTATACGAGTAATTTGATTAAAATTTATAAGTGAGTAATTTTAGGAAAAAGAAAATTATAAAAGAAAGTAATTTTGAACTTACGATTTTCTAAAATGATTTCTTATTATAATTCATTGATTCTTTATTCAAATTTTTTATATTATTTATAATCTCTATCTTATTTTATCCCGTGATCGCTTATTTTCAACATATATTTTTTCTTTATTGATTTATTAATTTGTAAAAGATTATCTTTTATATTCATTTTTTTAGCGTATTTATTCTATTGAATCATTTTTTTTTTATCTAATTCTCATTTTTTTTTTTGTAAAACATTAACCAAATTTTTTTTTCACAAAGTAAATTTCAACTCTTTTCTTTTTAATAAAAATCTTAAAAATAAAGTTATATATCAATTTTTAAATGAGATAGTTTCATAATATATTAGGTTTTGATTTCTAAATTAGAATTACAAAATAACTAACTTATATAATTTGATATACTATATTTTTCAACGTGATTAACCCTTTTATGAATATTTTTCAAGATTATAAATTTTCAATTAAAATTAATAAAACAAAGTCACATAAATTAACAATTTTCATAAACATAAATATTTATTTAGCTAAATTCTTAAATTAGCCTTGTTATGAAATAAAACAATTAAAAAAAATTCTGATTTGTAATAATAATAAAAAAACAATACCAAATTTTGTATGTAATTTTACAAAAGTTACAATCTTATTAGATAAAATAAAAGAATAACAAAGTTTTATTAAATAATCAAGTATTTTCAAAATTTTATGTCTAAATATACATTGATAATTTATATATTTGTCTAAATTTCATTCAACATTTGTATTTTTTTTTTAAAAAAACAAGGTTTACGTTTTACTTAACATAAATATATCTTGATTAAGTCTTGAGAGATTTCGCCACGGTGTTTGTTTATTCGTGGCTAATCAAATGCATTGCCACGAACAAGATGTATGTCGTGGCTAAAAAAAATATTTGCCGCGGAATAAATCGTAAAATAGAATTCGATCGACATTGAAGTTAAAGTGACATTGAAGTTTGGAACAAATCGTAATATTATTATCTTTGAGTTTGGATATTCGAAAGACATTGAATTTAAAGTGACACTGAAAAAATTCACTTTAACTATAGTAAAATAGAATCCGATCGACAAAATAGTGAATATAGAAAAACACCTAACTACAAGCTCATATATCCAATAAAAACGCACGTTATTGCGACCCGTGAATTTTTTTGCACGGGTTTAAAACTAGTGTGTCATTAAACCATACTTAAGAAAAAAATTCCAAAATCGACTCGTCTAGGGAAATTTTACACCAATACCCAGTTTTCATTGATAAGACATGGAAATCGCAACTGAGGGATACAAAAATGATCTTAAAATCGTCATCCTTAGCACAATACCCAAACCCGCGATCCCAAAAGTTGTTTACTTCTTTTAGCAAGGGATTCAAGACGTAAAACAAACCTTTATCTATCCCATAAAAACAAACTAATCCCCTCACGGAATCTATTTTTAACCAGTCTTTGTAATCCATCGGTAACCTCATTTGAATCGCTTTCTTTCCGTCATATAATAAGTCATCCCTGTTTTCAAATTCATCAATTATCCAATTAATTTTCAAGGTGTCTTCTAATAAAATCTTTAGAAGACAAAACCCAATTTAGTTTTCTCGAAACGATTCGAATTTGACCGACGGTTTTTCCTGTCAGTTTTGGCAAAATTTGTACCTCTTCAACTTCGTCTGTTTTTTCGGTTATAATCACCATTGCGGAAATTTTTATCAAGATTGGAGTGTTTTTGAAAGATTGGAGTGGTTTTGGAGTAGTAATTTAGTGAAGATTAATTAGTAGCTTTTCTGGAGTATAACAATGGCATCAAATAGAGGTGTTCACCGGACCGGACCGGACCGATTGGACCCGCGGACGGGATACCCTTTTTTTCCAAGACCGGAGACCGGACCGGCTAAGAGTTTAAGAGGGGACCCGGACCAGACCGGACCGGAACCCTTAAGGTCCGATTTTTTCCAGGTTTCGACCGGACCGGTTATACGTTAAAAGGGAAAATTTAATTTTTTTTAAAATGTGGACCGGACCGGAGACCGGTCATCATATTTTTTGGGACCCGAAGACCGGGCCGGTATGTATCCGGAGTAGACCGGACCGGCCGGTCCGGGTCGGTCTGGTTCGTCGATCCGGACCACTTTTTGTTCACCCTAAGGGGAGAAAGAGAGAGATGGGTTTGTTTCTTTATTTTTTTTTTTTTTTTTTTACAGCTGTTTGTTTATTTGAAATAGGAAGAAAACTTCTGTTTTTGTTCCTGTTTTTACTTTTGGTTTTGATCATTATTTATTATGACCACAGTCTTGCTTTTATATCCCTGCTAAATTTAATTTGCTAATTGTTCACCTTAATCTTGTCCAATTAAGTGTCCCATTTTATACGGATCTTGATTTTCACAATACATATTTTATTCATTGCAGCATGGGATCGACGAATTTACCACCCTCATTTCCCCGAAAGCTTTTTTTAAAATAATGTTAAAAAATAAAGTATTTGTTGTTGAACCATATTCGCAATACATATTTTCGACATAAATAAAAGAAAGAGTTTGGGTACCATAATCGAAACATTGTAAGCATTATTTTAAAAAAAAATCTTTCATTAAATACCTGCTCTTGCTCGAATTATTATTCATACTCGGAAATTTTTAAGAAGATTGAAGACGGTTTAGGTATCAAGAATATAGAAAAGATAGAGAAATTAGGTTTTTGATTTTTAGTCAGTTGCCCGAATTTTATTTCAGTTGTCAATTGGTCGACTACTGTAATCAGACGTCTTCGTATAGTCGCCCGAAACGAGAATTCTTGTATTGAGATATTCAGATATTATACAACCAACATCATAAACCTGACCTTCAAAAACAGTATCATAGCTACTAGTAAGTGGTAACTTAAACCACAAATTCTCATTGAACTCAAACATAGTTCAACACGAGTGTTTTTGTAAGTATACAAGTTGTTCTTATAAGAACACATATAACCCAGGTGCACTTGTGTATATTACTTTTACGAGTACGACCTTTCTCACCATCATTTGTTTAACTTTATTTAAAATATTCCTCTCAAAAAATAAAAAGGTAATTAAATAATTGGGACATTAAAATCGAAAGAGCAAGCATTCAAAAGCGAGACAAGAATGTGAAAATTCGCAATCTCGCACGAACTATCAAAGCATCAGTAAAGTCTAAGCTAGGAACAAATCAATGCTAGTTGAAAGGCATAGAGTATGGTTGTAATACTCCGTATTCTGAGTACTTGGTACTCGGTTGAGTAGAGCTTACTCGATCGAGTGGAGTGTATTCGGCCGAGTCGTTTATTTTGTTTGTCATTTAATTAGAGTTCTGATCTTGTGTGCTCGGCCAAGTGAGAAGTGCACTCGACCGAGTACGACGAGTTTCGAGGATTAGTTGGACGATTGATTAAGGATTAATAAGAGGAGTTAGGATTCATAATTACAAATTACGTTTCACAAGCAAACCCTATTTCATCTCAAAAGCTCTCTCTAATTCCTCAAAAACATCCTTAATCATCTCGTGCCGGATCCGATCTCTCGCTACTGTGTTGCTTGCTTGGTAAGCATCTCTACTTTGTGATTTATTTGTATTGTTATTAAACTCTAATTGAATTGAGGGAAAGGGGGAATGTGTTGGTATTGATTGCATGATTATTGTTTGATTAGGATGGGACTTCGTAGAAGAAAAATTTTGAGTAGTCGTTGTTCATTGCGGAATTGTCAATAAGATAGGGTTTCCTTACTCAGTATTTGTTTATGTTAATTGATGTGATGAGATAATATATGTTATTTGTTTGATTGATGATGATGATGGAATTCGGGTTTGGTGTTTGGGTTGTTACTATGGTCACTCAAACCGCGACCCAGCAACCGCAACTCTGATTTACACGAAAAAAAGTCCTTGTGAGGACAAACTGTGGCCAAATTAGAGCAGGTAACTTGAAGGGACTAAACGAACCTCACACAAACTCACACGGCAACAACACTGAAATATAACACAGTAAAGCAAGTAACCTAATACCGCCAAGCGAACCCCATCAGCATGTATTGGCTAGCCCATTTGTTGACTAACCCCAAATAAAAGAGAAAACGAGCCACACTCGTCGCCTGTCACCATTGTCGTCTTAAAAACCCTAAATTCACGATTTGAAAAAAACGAGAGTCTAAACGGAGTCTTAAATACTCCCTCATATTCATAATAACCTTCCCTCTTTTCCTTTTCATTTATTCACAATACCTTCCCTATTTTCTTATTTAGTAAACGTTTATACTTATTTTAATCACATCTTCCCACAGTAATACCCCACAATACTCATACTTTATCTTATTTTAATCATCTCACCCACAATAATACCCTACAATACATTCCCTCTTTCCAATCTCCCCACCCTGCCACAATACTTTACCTTATTTAAATTAACTTTCCTTAATTTTTGTTACATCCTTTAATGGAGAATATTATCCTGAATAGCAGGGAGTATAAAATATCAAATTTTGCGATTCATTTATTGTCTGAAATAAAGATAGTAACAACATATGATAAAGATGAAAAAAAAAAAAACTTACTTACATAATTTATCTCATTTATGCTACTCTGTTATAGAACCTGTCAATTGAAGACAGAAATAGCACATAAAAAATTAGGCTACTACGCCAGCAATAAGAAAAAGTGCATTGATATATAGCTCACCACCTTTGATATATTAGTAGGTCTTGCTTGTGACGGGTCGGATCTTGCGACGGGTATTTTGTGAGAGGAATGGGTAGACGGGTATTTTGATATACCCTTGATGTGTATTTTGTGAGAGAATATGGTACCCGTCTTAAGCTTAAGACGGATACACCCGTCTTAAATGAGAATTTGTGTTGATATATAACTCTAAGACCCAATTTTACAATCTTGGACATACTCATTTATCATGATTTCCATTTCTATCCTGAAATTGCAACAAACTGAATTAAACATTTACATATAAGATTCATGCATTTCACAAAGTTTTATTACCAGTTAATTGCTAAGCAAGTACAAAACAGAATAAAACAAGGGCGAGCTAGCACACTATTTTCTCTTATAAAATCTCAATAAGCCGAATGCTTGAGCACCACCTTCTTCTAAATAAGACGAAAGACGATAATAAACAACGAAAAGAAGTAAAAACAATAATGGGAATACGCAAACAAATGAACACAATCAAGCGACAATGATAATCAAGTGTTAGAAGATATTACGGTATACTGTAATATACCGTAATCGGAATAATATTGATATTATGGAATAAGTTATATTATGCTACTTCCATATGATTATTACCTTAAGGTTTTGGTTGAGATGATTCATTTATTATGGTATCAGAGCCTCACGCTTTTGAGGCCTAAAAACACGACATTCCGCCGCTTGCCGGTGGGCCTACAAAAATGCGATGCCCACCGGCGGGAATTCAATATCAATTTCTGTTTACTGGTAAATTTAGTTTTATTAAAAAAAAAAAAAGTGCAATTGTTTTCAAAAACAAATTCGAACGATTTGGATCCAAAGAAGATACAATTGAGAAACATCAGCCATGGGGAACATGGGCTTCACCCAACGTGATAGTGTGATGTCATTTTGATTTTTTGCATGGATTTTAATGAGGGGTGCTTTCGAGTTTCGACTAATCTCTTTGCCGTTGGTCAATATTTAAACGGATGTTTTTCTGTTTATTTCTTTGAGTTTGAAATGGTTACTTTCTTCTACCATTAACTTTGACGGATAGTCTTTCCGTTCGACGAAAAATGGTAGGTTCGAAAAACTACGACGTTCCTGACAATAAAATTTCAACGAGTTCGAAAAGTTCGAATTTAATTTTGACGGGTCCGAAAAGCTACGACGTTTCCGTCCAACGAAGGCCAAATAAATTTGAAAATTGAAAATTGAAGAGTGAAGAAAATCGGTCTTATTATTGTTTCTTTTCCTTTGCAAACCCATGGAAATTTCGAAAAATTACCATGGGTTTGAGGGGGATGTTAGAAGATATTACGGTATACTGTAATATACCGTAATCGGAATAATATTGATATTATAGAATAAGTTATATTATGCTACTTCCATTAGAAGATATGATTATTATCTTTAGATCTTTGGAATAGTATAAGTACGGTATCATTGTAATTGTTAGAAACACGAACGAACAATAATAATACAATTGCTATTACGATATTCTACCTCTCGATTTCTATTATACTCCCTCCGTCCCGGTCATTTGTTTACCTTTGCTTTTGGCACAAAGACCAAGGAAAGGGGAGGGGACCATTTGTGGGTAGTGTCATAAGATGACAAGTGGACAATAGTCCCATTGGGTGATGAAATCTATAAATATAATAAAAAGACAAACAGCCTATATATTATTTCGCCACGTCAGGAAACCTTACGTCAGGAACAATGCTGCTATAGGAGTATAGGATAATTATGGCTTTTGTCGTTACGAACAATGCTGCTATAGGAGTATAGGATAATTATGGGTTTTGTCGTTTCATTTGTCTCTAGGAAACACAGTGTCCCAGCTTCTTACTTTCTCCTAAACAATAAACCCAAATAATTAACTCTTCTTTCATCTTAATTACACTTAATTCTTCAAATTCATCTTCAATCGTAACATCACCTATTATGGCCTTATGGATAGACTTTCTGTATTACACTGCAATTGAAAGCTACTATATATTACCACATCAAACACGCATTTTCGACCCCCAAATTTGTGTTTGCCCTCGCCAAATTGGGCGCACCGATTGCAGTTGTCCCATGACCCTTACGCCATCCACCAGAGACGGCGCCTCATACTACGAAAAGCTGGCTTAAATTCCAAATCACTCAATCTACCAATTGGGTATCTTCTTTTTCTCTGTACTCATTTCCCTCTTTAAATTTATCTAGGAATGTTTATTTTGGTGGAGATGTATTGATAATTTGATATAGTCCAAGATGATGCTCTACCACTCTGGTTTTTTACTTCATTAATGTTAATACATCACCACTTTATTTGCTTTATTTTGTTAATTAATGTCAAATTTTCCAGGACTTATTTCATCAGCAAAATAAAATTGTAGTGTGACAACCCTCGCGAATGCGGAAATATAAAACAAACAAGCATGTGAATTATATAGCGGAAATATGAAGTTTTAAAAACTTTTATACATGCAAGGAAAGAATACGAGGAGTGTCAAATATTACAAACTAAAGTACGAATTAAACTACATCAAGAGACGAAGTCTCTCCAAATGTTAACAAAGTAAAAGTGTTTAGCAAACAAGCTAAAATCGTCTAGAGTTGTTTCATCCAGGGACTACGCCCGCTAGCTCACACCCGAACCCAAAATATCATAGCAAAAAGCCAACCAAGCAAGCAACCTGTTCATCCATGAAAAACATGAACGCCACAGTCAGTGGGGAGTAACTCCGGGTTCTCCCAGCCATATCACATCAAACGTACATAGAAGGAAATACCAAAGTAGAAGCATGCATATATAGATATACATGTGAGATACGATAAGAATAGATATGCAATTCAATATATAATGATAAGAGCATATAGAATACAAATCTGAATCCATCATGTGATACAAAGACTCGGGGAAGACACTCTTAGGCAACCGAATACGCTCACTAGGGCTTGCATCTCACCGTTAGCGATATAAGTTTGATAAGATTGAGACTCGACAAATAAACCATGCCAAGTCATGCAATGACCATGAATAATCAATCATGTAATCACGCATCCACACATAACAATACAGTGACGACCTCTCTCACGGTATATGAAACGCACTAGCACCGTGTACATGGCAAGTATGATTAACAGGCATCCACGCGAGAAAAACATTCCCTGAACGCATATACGATTCAATCCATTTCGTATATGTAGACTAATTTCCTCCTGGTAGGAACGACGATAATAATACGGTTCCTAATCTAAATATGGCCAGACTCCCAGAATCGCATTTTCCGGTTCGACAAGCGATGACATTTCGCATCCAAGACTCGGTCAATCAAATGACGATGAGTACCCCAAATTCGGTAGCTAAAATTCACGAAAGAGGCAGAAAAGAGCTCGAGCCATAACAAGCGGCTACGCTACATGCAAATAACAACCACCTCGCAAGTATAAACATTTGACGGCCGGGTCGATCAACGCATAGCGTTCAACTCCCAACAACGTCGTTGTATGCCCACTAACACATGCATTTAAGCAGTAGGATACCTCTCCGTTCCGACATTCCCGCCTTACGAACGGGAAGGTAGCCAAGGGAATGAGAGTACAAAGCACAAGACAAAATAGTGCTCAAACCGTATCATTTGTAAAAAAACCGACTCAAAGTGGGACATAGCAAAAACCGTCACAAAACATG